>JAHREE010090878.1:0-10699 GCA_033628505.1 Tringa tobata | reverse complement strand
CCCAGGCCCCATCCGCTCCCCTCACCCCCACGGTAGAGCCCCGGCCTCGCCGCTCCTCACCTCACCTCCGCGCAGCGCCGCTCTGGCCCGCCCCGCGCCGCTCTCTATGGCCCCGACCCTCACTTCCGCCCGGCGCCGCTTCCGGCCGGCCGCCGGCTGGCACCATAGAGCGGGGCCGTGCCGGGCGGCCGGGGCAGAGCAGAGCGGCCGCGCCAGCCGCACAAAGGGCGGCGCTCCCTCCCTCCCGGCGCGTACCACCGAGATGTGTCAGGGCTGGAGGTGCCGCGACCCGGCTTGACTCACCCGGCCCGGGGTGACGGGGACAGGCCGGATCGAGGGGGCTGGGCCGGCCCCGGCCGTGCGGGGACTCGCGGTGGGCACCACCTCCTCGTCGGAGGCTGGGCCCGAGTCTGGGGGTTGGGCTTGGGCTGGGGGCCATTTGGGCCCGGGTCTTTGGGGTGGGGGGCTAGGCCCGGATCTGGGCCCACTTGGGCTCGGGGAGTAAGCTCTGGCTGTTGGGCTCAGGGAGAGGCCCCCGGGAGTCTTTCAGGAGGGTACGGGAGTCCTTGCACCTCTGTGGCAGTGGGTTTTGCCAGCAGCCCACTTGGGGTACAGCAGGTGGGAGACAGTATTCAGATAGTTCATCCCCCTTCCTGAGGACCGGCACTGCAGGCTGCCCCCAAAAATCCTGTAGGATCCCTGGGCCTCTGGGTTCTCCCTCACTTAAAGCACTTTCTTCTGTTTCAGAGTGAGAGACCCTCCTGCCCGGCACCGAGCCAGTGCTCAGTGGCAATGAGTGCAGAAGTGGCTGTGTCTGAGGGTGCCGGCAGGGAGATGGAGGCCCTGTGCTCGGAGCTGCTCCTGCCCACACCAGGAGAGGCAGGAGCTGTGGGAAGCCCTGGTGCGGCCAGCGCCAGCCTGGCTGGGACACCCCCTCTGACTGCTAGCCAGGACTTGCTGCTGGCAGAGGCGTCGATGCCCGGGGAAGGGGCTCATGCTGAAGGAAGCAATGTGGAAATATTCATCGAGGCAGTGGCTGGCAACGTGACACTGAGCAACGCGGCCAATGCCACAGGTATGGGTTGCAGGGAGGGCAGTGTGGGCCCCGTGGTGCTCAGCGGAGGGAGAGAAGTATGGCTAGGGCCCCCGTCCCCCTCTAGCTGGCACCCTGGGGACACCGTGGTGCCCTCATGTCTCTGATCCCTTGTGCATCGTGGGTGTGGTGCTACCATTCAGTGCAGGCCTGTCACGAGCTGGGTGTGTGGATGGGGAGGGGTGGCTGTGGGAGTTGCATGCCGGGTAAGGGGGTTTCTTGGGGCTCTCAGTAGGGACCAGGTGGAGATCTCCACCTCGGGCTGCTGTGCCCAGCAGGCTTCTCACCTGGGTCCAGTATGGGCATATCCTGCTAGGAACAGGGGTGAGCTGGCCTCACATCTCTGGATCCCTCAGAGCTGCTAAGGGACAGACCTGGTCATCATGATCACCTAGGTGGTGGTGTCCCCTCTCTTATGGGAGGTGTCCTGGGGTTACCCTGGGCAGGGGATGGCTGCGGTTCTCCACTCTGTAAAGTAAGGTTTATCCTCCTTGTCTGAAGCTGGAACTGATCCCAGACTCTGGGCCTTGTGAAAGCCCTTTCTAATGCTTGCCCCTCGGTCACTGCAGAGGTGTTGGTCAAAGTGGTGGAGCTGTATTTCTGCGAGAGGTGTAGCCAGAGCTTCCCGGAGGCCTCCCTGCTGTCCCAACACCAGTGCCTGCTGCTGGCCCCACCAGGGCACCTGGAGCTCCCTGGGCCACTGTTGGCTTCTGCCAGCGAGGGCCAGAGCGAGCCAGGGGGCTCGGAGCTGCCCAGAGCCAGCACGCAGGAGGGCTCCGCTCCCGAGTGCCTGTTGTGCCCCATCTGCCGGGAGGCATTCACGCAGCCCGGTGAACTCAAAGAGCACTTCAAGACCCACCGTGCCCCACCGGGAGCCCTGTCCTGCCCCGAGAAGGGCTGCTGCTTCACCACGGAGGACCGCAAGCAACTACGTGGCCACCTGCGCCGCCTGCATGGGGCCTCCCCTGTGTCCTGCGCCTACCGTGCCTGCCCGCTGCTCTTCCCCAGCCGCCCGGCCATGGAGCAACACCACCGCACCCACTTCCCTTTCCACTGCGGCCACTGCGACTTCGTCACGGCCAATGCCAAGCTTTTCTGGCAGCACAGGAAGGGCCACGCTGCAGAGCCCCCCGACGAGGTGGCTGTGACAGGCAGCCCACCTGGGTCGGCCACCCACGGCCTCGAACAGCAGTGCAGCGTCCTGCCATCAGGTACTGGTGCAGCATCCTGCCACAGGTTGGGTTGGGGTGTCGGGGCCTGTGGGTGCTGCAGAAGCTGGCTGTGTCCATGCATCCCAGTTACGGATGGGAAGAGTTGGGGGGTGAAACTGTGCTGCCAGGTGGCCAGGGTGCCCTTCTTCCTCCCTGCTGTACAACCTGTGCCCCGATCTCAGCTGGGAGGTTTTTTGCACATGTGTGGGTGAGGGGGGGTGTCTCCCTCTTGCCTGGAACATGATGATCTCTGTCTTTCTTCACTGAAGCAGCAGAAGAAGGGCAGGAGGAGGCGGGGAATTGCCACTCTGGCTGGGAAGCCACCGCATCAGAAGCCAGGCCAGCAAAACCCACAGGCACTGGGGAGGACTCCTTGGAGGGGCAGAAAACATCAGCTGGAGAAGAGGACTCAGACAGTGGTGGGGACGAGTCACCAGAGGAGGATGGTGAGAGCCCTTGTGAAGATGAGGCCAAAGAGGAAGGGAAGGCAGCTCCCGAGAAAGCCAGGGTGCCACGGGCTCAGCACTTCAAAGGTAGGATGTGGGACCACACCAGGGGCCGCTTGGGCTTTGTATTATGAACAAGCAGCGTGGCCTCGAGACTGGCAAGGAGATGTGGGCAGGGCTGGTGGGATGTGGGGCTCCTGTGCCATCCAGCAGTCCCATGTTGCCTGCATGTACCAGTGCACTGTTCCCCCTGCTCTCCTGCCCTTTGCCCATGCAAACGTGTCCCTTCTTCTCTTGTAGCTCATCCTGGGCTGCTTCCAGGCTCAGGCAAAAGCAGGCAAAAGTCTGGCTGTCTGGGGGAGTGGGGGCACACGGGCAGGCTTGATTCAGGCTGTGCTGGATCATCTTTGCCAGTGCTGAGCTGGAAAGAGCCCACCTGAAACATGCCGTTGGCTTGGGGTGGGGACAGTCCCTCCAAGTAAATGGCCGTTTTATGACTGCGTGTATGATAAGCCCTCGCCCTGGCACAGCTGGATCAGGGACAGAACATCTGCCTGTGCTCTTCTATGTCTTTTCCCTGCTGATGGCTCCCCCTCCTTTGCTCTCACAGGGGATGTTGCAGAGGGCTCCGAGTACCTGTACAAAACCCACATGTGCCCCGAATGCAAGCGGTGCTTCAAGAAGCGGACACACCTGGTGGAACACCTCCACCTGCACTTCCCTGACCCCAGCCTGCAGTGCCCCAACTGTCACAAGTACTTCACCAGCAAAAGCAAGCTGAAAATCCACATGATGCGGGAGACGGGGGAGAAGGCCCACCGCTGTCCGCTCTGCCACTACAGCTCGGTGGAGAAGAACGCCCTCAACCGCCATATGGCCAGCATGCATGAGGACATCTCCAACTTCTACTCTGATGTTTACTCCTGCCCTGTCTGTGAGGAGAAGTTTCGTCTCAGCCAGGCCCTCAAAGAGCACTTGAAGACTCACAAAGCCGAGCCCAAGAGGCTGAGCTGCTTCCAGAGCGGCTGTGACTACTGTGCAGAGGACCGGAAGGAATTTGTCCGTCACCTCAAGGACGCTCATGGCATCAAGGCAGTAGAGTGCAAGTACCATGCCTGCTCGCTGCTCTTTGGCACGGCTGAGGCCATGGAGGCTCACCGAAAAACCCACTACGCCTTCCACTGCCAGCAGTGTGACTTCATCTGCTCCAACAAGCACGTTTTCCGCAAGCACAAGAAGCAGGGGCACCCGGGCAGCGAGCAGCTCCAGTGCAGCTTCTGCCCCTATGCCACGTTCAACCCTGTGGAGTTTCACGACCACGTGGGAAAAATGCATGCCAATGAGAAGATCCACAAGTGCACTGAGTGTACCTTTGCCACCGCACACAAGAGGGTGCTGATCCGGCACATGCTGCTGCATACTGGTGGGTGTCCACTGCGGGGTTCCTGAGAGCTGAGCTGGGATGGGGGGGTTCTGTCCCAGCTCTTAGTGGGCAGGGAGGGCTGGGTCAGGGCTCCTGAGTCCCATCGCTGGCTCTACCACCCTAGCATCACTTGGCTGAAGTCGTGGCATGCCCTCATCACTGCTGTTACCCCCAGCTCCTGCTGAGCTGGTTTCCCCACAGGGGAAGGACACCTGTGCTGCCTTATCTGGGTGTTGTGCTGAGGGTATTCCTGTGTTGCTTGCAGGAGAGAAACCTCACAAGTGTGAGCTCTGTGACTTCACGTGCCGGGATGTGAGCTACCTGTCCAAGCACATGCTGACCCACTCCAACGACAAGAACTTCATGTGTACTGAGTGTGGGTACATCACCAAGTGGAAGCACTACCTGAATGTCCACATGCGCAAACACACTGGAGACCTCCGGTACGACCCCCAGCCCTGCTAGCTGTAGTCAGGGCTCCCCACATCCTGCTCTGGGCTGCGTTGTATACCAGACTCTCATGCCTGGGGGATGGCTACAACCTGCTCTGTCTGGCACAGTAAAAAATGCGGTCCTTGAGCTTACAAGTTGCTGCAGAGGCAAAGTTATCTTTGGTGTGTCTGTGCTGCACAGGGGGTGTGTTACCACATCAGTGCAGCTCAGGTTCTGCTCAGGTTTTGGTGGGCTCTGCTGGTGTTCGTGGGCTTAGGCCGGCTTGGGCACATGCAGGACTCTGCCAAAACCTGTTTTTACCTCTGTATTATCACCTCCTTTGCATCCAGTCTGCCTCCAGGGGTGCTGGAGGTTGCTGCTGGTGTGATGCACGTGCATGGCGTGTGACGTGGTCACTGTATGGGATATCCAGGGAAGTTACTTCCCAACCCCAGGCTGTAAAGCACCAGCAGCACCAAGGCTGCAGCAGGGAGGAATTGCCTGTGGGAAGAGCTGCCTGGATGGCAAAGATCTTATCTGGCAAACCAAACAGTATAACCCTTCCCCATGTGTCCAGGAGAGAGAAGCAGAGCTCAGTGTCTGAGAAGGCTCAGCCTGCCCCGATTCCTCACGCTTCCTGACCGATTCTGCTTTCCCCACAGGTACCAGTGCAACCAGTGCTCATATCGGTGCCACCGTGCCGACCAGCTGAGCAGCCACAAGCTGCGGCACCAGGGCAAAAGCCTGATCTGTGAGGTGTGTGGCTTCGCTTGCAAGCGCAAGTACGAGCTGCAGAAGCACATGCAGGCGAAGCACTCGCAGAACTACCAGGTGCCCATCTTCCAGTGCCAGTACTGCACCTACCAGACAAAGTACAAGCAAGCACTGCTGAACCATGAGAACTGCAAGCACACCAAGCAGAAGGAGTTCCGCTGCGCCCTCTGCTCCTACTGTACCTTCAGCAACACCAGCCTCTTCTTCCACAAGCGCAAGATTCACGGCTATGTCCCCGGTGACAAGGACTGGCTGGAAAACTACGCTAGCAAGGAGCTGGAGATCAGCTCATCCGAGGCGCTCTTCGGCTATGAGCTCGGCACAGCCCTGCGTGCGGATGCCAGCTCCCCCCTTGCCAGCAAGGAGCAATGGGCTAAGGTGAAGCCATCCCAGCTGGAGTCCCAGGGAAAAGAGGGCTACCAGCAAGCGTTCGTGATGCCCCTCCTTGAGCAGGGCGCTGCTCCGCCGCAGAGCGGTGGCGAGGCTGAGGAAGGTGTTGGTGATGGGGAGCAGAGCCATCCCACTGCTGGTGATGCCCTGGGAGATGACTGCGTGCAAGGAGGCACTCCAGCAGGCTCGACTGAGCTCGCTGCTTCTGGGGACATGGCAGAGAGCTGCACGTTGCACTTAGAGGCGCTGAACGTCTCATCTGATCCCCTCTTGGAGCATCTGAATGGAGAGTCGTGCACAACGCAGCCGGAGAGTGTGGAGATGCTGTCCTGCAAGGAGCCTCCTGCAGCCTATGAGATGCTGGGCTCCCAGGATGACCTTGGCTTGGAGGACAATGACAATACACTTGAAGACATCCCAAACTTTGAGGAAGAGGAGGCAGATGTACAGCAGGACGAGGTGGTGAGGCTGGAGGAGAGGGCAGTGGCAGGAGACAGCCAGGGAAAAGGCACCATAAGGGAGGCCACAGGCCACCTTGAGGGGTCGTGCTCAGACCACCCCAAGCTGATGGCAGACACCAAGATGAGAGAGACCAGCCAAGCCGAGCTGCCAGAGGCCTGGCTCAGTGTGCTGAAGATGGCCGAGCAGAGCCACCCACCTGTCCCAGAGGACACTGCCACCTCTGGTGATGATGCCAGAGGTGGCTCGGAGTCGGTGCTGAAGGCACTGCGGAAGCAGGACAAGGAGCAGGCGGAGACGCTGGTGCTGGAGGGAAGGGTGCAGATGCTGGTGGTGCAGTCAGAGAGCCAGGTCTTTAAGTGTGAGAAGTGCTCGTACATCACACGGAAGGAGAAGTCCATGTCCCTACACTCCAAGGCCAGTTGCCAGAGCCGCCGGGCCCCACTTGTGTGCCCCGAGTGCGGCGCCAGCTTTAAGCAGCAAAGGGGGCTCAACACCCATCTCCTCAAGAAGTGCCCCGTCCTCCTGAAGAAGAACAAGATCCTCAAAACAGCTGGTCAGGAGCCACCTGGGTTGTGCCAACCTGCTGACCAGCCTGGTGATAAAGGTATGGAAATGTCTGAGAGCGAGAAAGGGTGCTCTGAGGAGTCTGGTCATGCTGAGAGCCCCTGGGAAACTGAACTGCTGCCTGATAAAACGCCCACAGCAGGCAGCCCCGTGGCTGGGGAATGGGCCTTGGGCTGTCGTGCCCCCGAGAAATCCATGCTGGGTGACAGCACAGAGGTGGCAGAAGAGCCTCCCCAGCAACGGGATGGGATTGAGCCAGGTGGAGCTTCTCGTCCCCGTCAGCTTGGAAAACCCTTGGAGAAATACCGGCTGGAGGGAGGGAAGCTGCACTGCAATTCCTGCTCCTTCGTGTGCTCCCGTGTCTCCACCATCACCTCCCACGTGGAGGATGGGTGCCGGAGCCTGGAGCAGTTCTGGTGCTCCCTGTGCCCTGAGGCTTTCCGCTCCCGGAAGGCCCTCAAGAGTCACTGTGCCAAGAAGCACATCATGCATCCTGAGGAGGACGAACCCCAAAGCACCAAGCTCCCTGAGGTGGACCCAACCAGCGTTGAGCCAGGCCAGCCCAACGAGCCCCCCCTGGATGCAGCCCCCGCAAAATCCACCCTGCCCAAGAGAAGGCGTTTCTCCTGCCCCACCTGCCCCTTCACCTGCCACCAAGAACGGGCCATGAAGACGCACAAGAAGAGGGGCTGCGTGGCGCTGGGCGAGTTTCGCTGCTCCTCCTGCCCCTTCACTTCCAAAGCGGCCAAAGCCCTGCGGCTGCACCGCAAGCTGCACCGCAAGCACTACAGCAAGCGGCCGCAGCTGCAGTGCCGCCAGTGCGACTTCACCTGCAAGCAGGCCCGTTGCCTGCGGCAGCACGTCCGCATCAAGCACGAGGGGGTGAAGCCTCACAAGTGCCCCTACTGCGAGTTCAGCACCACCCGGCGGTACCGCCTGGAAGCCCACCAGTCCCTCCACACCGGCGTGGGGCGCATCGCCTGCGGCATCTGCAGCCAGACCTTCGGCACCAACTCCAAGCTGCGCATCCACCGCCTGCGGGTGCACGAGAAGACGCCCACCCACTTCTGCCCGCTCTGCGACTACAGCAGCTACCTGCAGAACGACATCACCCGCCACGTCAACAGCTGCCACCGCGGCGAGCTCAACTTCGGCTGCTCCCGCTGCGAGGCTCGCTTCAGCTCCGAGACGGCCCTCAAGCAGCACGTCCTGCGGCGGCACGAGGAGAAGGTGTCCTACGGCTGCCCCCGCTGCGGCTTCGTGTGCCACAGCGAGGCCACGCTCAAGTGCCACGTGCAGAAGCAGCACCCCCACCTGGAGTGCAGCACCTGCAAGGAGACCTTTGCCACCCGGGAGGCTCTGGAGGAGCACAAGACGCAGCATTTCAGCCACCGCTGTGAGCTGTGCAGCTTCGCAGCCAAGGAGAGGCAGCAGCTGGTGCGGCATTACGTGGAGAACCACGAGCCGGCCGCCCCCCAGGACAAACCCCTGCAGTGCCCCTTCTGCGACTTCGCCTGCTGCCACCAGCTGGTCTTCGACCAGCACATGAAGGGCCATGGGGGCACCCGCGTGTACAAGTGCTCGGACTGCGAGTACACCACCAAGAACAGGCAGAAGATCACCTGGCACATCCGCATCCACACCGGCGAGAAGCCCTACAAGTGCCACCTCTGTAAATACGCCTGCGCCGACCCCTCGCGTCTCAAGGTGAGAGCCCTGCTTGAGGGTATAGCCTACTGCATCTACGTGGGTTGGGGGGGATCCAGACACGGGGATTTGGGGAAGAAAAAACTGCCAAGGGAGGTTTTTTCCTCTTCTGTGGCTCGCACAGGAATAGGAGGCGAGCAGATAAAACTCACGTGGGTACAGTATGTTTATTCCCTGCTCTTGCAGATTAAGGGGAAGGGAGATTTGTAGCAAAGCAAGAAAGTGGACACCTGTCTTGAGTTCACTTCTCTTCCCGCTGACATCTCTGCTGTCCTTTGGGTGCAGCCTTACACCGCTCGGAGCCAAGTCTGGCCGCCTGCTGGGTTGCAGCGTGCTCTGTGACACCAGTTAGACCCAGAGCAGGGAAAGCTCAGCTTCCCTGCAAGCAGAGCCAGACCCTGCTGCCCTCATTCCTGTAGGTGATTAGCATCCTTATGCATGCTAAAGGGCCTTTCCTAGAACAGGAGGGCCAGGCGTAGGGTAATGGAGGGGAAAATGGTCTGGTTTTGCTAAAAGAAATATTGACTTTTTTTAATGGCCAGGCTGAGCTGGAGCCCTCTGGGGCCACCTGGGCAAGGCTGTGCGATGCGCTCAGCTCAGGCCTGCCTCTGTTGGGCTGGGTTTTAACCCAGACTTTGTCCTAAATACCAATCTGGGAAGAAAAGCCTGTGCCCCTCCGCAGGCTGGGACAGACCAAGCTCAGCAGTATGGGGGTCTCATCCTGATTGCTGCCCATAGTCTGCCAGGCAAGCAGACAGTCCTCCTCGTCCAACACAGTTTGAGATGTCAGAGCTGTCTTTGAGCTCCTCGCTGGCACCCCAGAGCCCTGCACGTTCCCAGGGCAGGGGACATGGCCTCTTCCTGACCCTGCCCTCTTTCCCTGTGCCCAGTACCACATGCGGATCCACAAGGAGGAGCGGAAATACCTCTGTCCCGACTGTGGCTACAAGTGCAAGTGGGTCAACCAGCTCAAGTACCACATGACGAAGCACACAGGTGAGTGCTGCCCACCGGGGACGGGCCGTGGGGCACTGGAGCTGCAACTGCTCCATAATTCTTTTCCTACCAGTGGCCCAGCTGGAGGTGAGGGAGGACCCCCAGCAGTTGAGGGGCAGCACATTCTCATGTGCTGTTGGGTTGGGGACAGACCCCAAGGGTGGGATGGGAAGGTGGGGTGGTATGGACCCCAGGTGCCATGTGGTGCCTTTGAAATGGGGGGTCCTGGGGTGTCTGCTGACACGATGGGGTGCAGAGTCTGTAGGGGATGCTCTGTTATGGGGATGGTGAGACCTGTGGGATGGAGGGCACCGCCCCCCTGTCCCGGTGACATCCTATTTCCTTGTCACCCGCAGGCCTGAAGCCGTACCGCTGCGATGAGTGCGAGTACCGCACCAACCGGGCGGACGCCCTGCGGGTGCACAAGGAGACGCGGCACCGGGAGGCCCGCTCCTTCATCTGCGAGCAGTGCGGCAAGGCCTTCAAGACCCGCTTCCTCCTCAAGACCCACCTGAAGAAGCACAGCGAGGAGAAGCCCTACGTCTGCAATGCCTGCGGCCGGGCTTTCCGCTGGGCGGCCGGCCTGCGCCACCATTACCTGACACACACCAACGAGCACCCTTTCTTCTGCCGCTACTGCCCCTACAAGGCCAAGCAGAAGTTCCAGGTCATCAAACACATCCAGCGACATCACCCCGAGCATGGGGCCAGTGACCCCAGCCAGGGGGTGGGCAAGGACCCCAGCACGCCCACCGTCCACCTCCACGCTGTGCAGAGGGAGAGCCAGGCCAAGGGGCCTCCTGGGATGGAGCAGGAAGGAGGACACCCTGCGGAGAAGGACAATCCTTCGCAGTGAGGCCAAATCCTGACTGCCTTAAGGCCCCAGTGGCCCAGGCCTGCTGGGGAGATGTATGTGTGTGTATAGGCATATATGTATATGGGATGTAAAATATGGAGCTGTATAAAAGGAATCTCTCGGCTCCTTTTAATCCTTTTTCTTGGGGCTGTTTGGAGCCGTGAGGAAGATACCTGCAAGGAGAGAGCGCAAGCAGAAGCCCCCATCTCTGTCCCCAGTGCCACTGAACCCGAGCCTGCCTGTCACCGAACAATTTATTTAAAGTTGCTTACAGAGAAAGGACATGGCAAAGGTTAGTAATGGGCTCTGGCCAGGAGCAGCCCCGGGGGCTGTAGGGGCCGGGGG
>JAHREE010090863.1:0-26935 GCA_033628505.1 Tringa tobata | reverse complement strand
CCTCACACCTAGCCCCTGTCCGCGGGAACTGGACACACAGTGTAGAAATGATCTCACTGCCTTCTACCCACTTGCCTCCACGGTCCTTCCTTCCACACCGCAGAGCTGCCCCTTACCCACCACCACCCCGCTGGTTACACCCAGTGTACTGCAGTTATGGTTGTCCTGGTGGGAAAACCTCTTGTGAGAGCCAAGAGTTATGGGGCTCCCATAACAGGAGGCTCCCTGGCCTGTTCTATGGGGAGAAGAGGCCAAGCTGAATCCTGCCTGGGCTGCAGGCTGCCTAAACGAAATTGCCTTTGTGCTACCAAACAGTGAGCACAATCTCAGGGGAACACCATCATCTTCACCTTCATCTTCTTCGTCTTCTGATACACCTTCATCTTTATCATTTAACATTATTTGATGGGGTGCTTTTTATTAATTTCTAGAGCCTCTTGCCTCATGGGCTGCAGTGCTATTGGTTGCTTAGGTATTTCTTAGTTTTTGTATGCCTTCTTTAGCTTTTTTCTTTATTAGTATTTTCCAAAGAATTTGACTTTATGCTGCATGGGGTGTGGCAGGATCTCATCATTTAAGCATATGCAGCACAGAGAAGGATACCTTGCCTGGTACTGAAGCTGATTTCCTGCTCCTTAGCCATTTTGCAAAGAGGAGCAAGATGAAGGTCTGCGGTCTGTCAGGTAGCTGTGTAGAGGGCTAGGACTGGCCAAGAGCAAAGCAGAGACATGGGTCCCCCAGCTCTGCCCATGGCTTGGTTGAGACCTTGCCCAGGATGCTGTCACCCCCATAGTACTGGGTTCTGCAGTGTCAGCTCCTGGACCAAGAACAAGTAAGTATTGTAACCTCCAGTGCTGTAACTGGAGGTTATGTCCATGGCTGTTAATTATTTTCTTGAGGAATGTTGGTTTCTGTGTGAGGACGTGAGAAAAGCTAAGTGTCTCAACTCATCTGCAAACAATCCCATGGTCCTGCATTTCTAGGTCCCTGGAGTGAATATCTCTGCACAAGTGGGGTCTTTGAGAAAAGTAGGGAGGACTTGTGATGGGGGATGTTGGAAAGATTTATACAAAAGGAGAGGATCATTTCAGGGACAAAAGCACTGCCAAGACTGGAAGATGCAGAGCCTCACCCCTCCTGTGTGGTTCTTGGCAGTGCAGATTTTGCACAAGCGGAAATGGGGCTTAGCTTATCGTGGAGTTTCAGAACACAGTAATAAGTTGCAGTGTCCTCAAAAGAGACAGTTGCTATTTCTAAGGGGGCTGTATTATTTTCATAGACCACCACAGAGAATTGGTGTTTGCGGAACTTGTCATTCCCTGAAACTCTAAATGCTTCTATGAGAAATCTCAAAGTTTCCCCTGGGAGCTGATGGTACCAGACGAAACTCAAAGTGCTGTCACTCTCCTCGATGGTGGACTGGCAGGGCAGAACCACTCGCTGCCCAACTGTGGCTGACACCTCGCTGAAGAATTGCTTCTGGGGGTTACCTCCAATGAGACCTGCAACACAGGCAGAAATGTGTCTGTGAAGCAGATTGCTTCCTTGTCTCACTTGCTCTGCATTTAAGGCTGGGTTTGCCCCAAATCATTCTGTCTTTCCAAAGAAAAGGAAAGTTCAGATATCTACTTCCATCACCCCTCTGCATTTCTTCCTGACCTCTTTATCTTGTCAGCACAGACCTCTGCATAGCCTACTGAAAACTGTGGGACACAATAGGAAGAGCATGAATACACCCACCTGACTGAATTTGGAGGAGACATGCTGTCACAGCCATGGTGAAGATCATTTTTCCCAGCTCGAAAATTCCTTTTCCTTGGGAGAGTCTCAGCACACTATGGCACAAGACACTCTTGGAGGTAAAATGAAATGGCTGCATCCTGCAGAATGTGACAGAGCCCGTGTGACATAGTCACAGCTCTGGGGTGAGGAGGGCAAGAATGAGGCCCATTCACCTTTTGCCTTTGCTTGTCTTCACTGCAGAGTGGTGAGTCTCAGTGAGTTGCTGCACTTTTCCCTGGGTTTCCCTCTCCCTTCGTAAGATTTACTCTGTGATGGAACATCTCTCCATCACTGTAGAGTTTATCTGCTTTTGTGTGCTCTTTGTTGGTGGGAGGGCTTTTGAAAGCACAACGGCTTCTCATAACATTGAGGACTCTGGGAAACGCAGGTGTAGTGCTCTTTTCAAAAGGTTTCAGGTTTCTCTTAGTTTAGCTTCTGTTATTTTGGAAGCAGCTGTTCAGTATTTCTCCATGTATGAGGACTCAGAGACAAGAGGGGGAAGCTGATAGGGGGGAAAGAAAGGTATTTTAATGGGTGAACATATAAATTCCTAGAATATGGGCATGGAGTCCTGATTCTGATGGGTTGGCTCAGTGCTGGCTGGGGCAGAGCAGGCTGGTGGGGTGGTGGAGTGGGGGAAACGTGCAACCCCATTCCCTGTGCAGCTCTACATCTTTGTAAAGCATAAGGGCAGGGTTTGGGGTTTCCCAGCCACTGCTGGCCCAGTGGAAAAGGGCTGAGACTGGGGCAGGTGCAGCGACAGGCGTGGGAGGCAAAATCCTGCTGTTTGGAGCCAGTGTGTGGAGAAGTGCCAAGGAGCAGGCCTGGCACAGGGAACAACTGCTCCTGAAAGAAAGGGCAGCACCTTTCTTTCTCTCCAGCCTCCTGGAGTGTTGTGAACACAAAAACCCCCATGGCAGGGGTGGTTGGGCTGGATGATCTTATAAAGATCCTTTTCCTTTTTTTTTTTCCTCCTTCCCCTGCCCCTCCGCCCCATATGTAAATGGCAGAAAGCTCTAGTGGGAAATGACTAGCTATTAGCTTAAAAGCCTCTGGGGTGGAAGAATTTAGATCGACAACCAAGTACCTATATGGCCCCTTTATAGTATCTTCAAACGCCTCTAATTCCTCCAAAATTTGGTAAAAGGGTATTTACAGAGCACTCCTTGACACAGCAGCTGGCAGCAACTAACACCACACAATATTCTCAGGCATAACAGTTAAGTTAAAGATAAACCAGTTGTGCTTTGAAGCAAAAGATCTGGTCCACCTGACCCTAAACCATGCATGAACACCAGGAAGAAGTGGAGAGTGATCATAATGAGTGCCTCCCTTCTGTATGGGACAGGTGCACTGATGTGTCAACTTGGCCTATCATCTAGAGAGGTTTGCTGCCTGCTGGGCCCGCAGATCTGGGATGTTGTGGAGGAACTGGAGAAGCTCGTTCGGCCCGCTGACTGCTACCTCCTTGTGGGCACAAATGATATTGCTAGGGGAAAACTGAACAGAATCGATAGGGATTATAGAGCTCTGCAGGCAGTAGTCAAGGTCATGGGAGCCCTGGTTGTGTTCTCCTCAACCCTGCTGGTGAAGGGAACAGGTATGAGGAGGAGGGCACTGATAATGTAGGTCAACAATTGGCTGTGGAACTGGAGTTGGTGATAGGGGTTTGGGTCCTTTGACCATGGAACACTTTTTGCAGAGTAGCATCTGCTCAGGATAGTTGGGATCCACCTCACCAAGTGGGGCAAAGTTACCTTTGCCAGTAGGATGGCTGACCTGGTAAGGTCTTTAAACTAGGAAAGACAGGGGAGGGAGCAACCAACAGTCTTGTGAGAGTGATGGACACAGTCGATGAGCAAAGGGCCTGGGGTGATGTGCCAGGAAGGGATCATAAGATCAAGAAAACACGGCTTAAGAGAGCTCACCCCTAGAAGTCGCATGTAAGCAAGGAAGTGTCTACAAGGCAGCATAGTGGAGAAGTTCCCAAAACACTTTCTAGAATGCCAATACACTGGGGGGCCTCTGTCAAGTGCCTGTATGCTAGAGCACACAGGCTGGGGAATAAACACAAGGAGTCAGAAATCTGTGTGCAGTTGCAGGGCTGTGATGTTGGGATCATGGAGACAGGGTAGGACAGCTCCTGTGACTGGAGTGCTGCAATGGAGGATTACAGGATTTTTGGAAGGATAGACTGTGTAGATGAGGGGGAGATGCCCTTTCTGTGAGCAGTTGGAGTGCATGGAGCTCTGCCGGGAGATAAGTGATGTGCCAACTGAGAGCTCGTGGTTAAGAGTTACAGACAAGACAGGTAAGGGTGACCTTTTAATGGATGTCTGCTATAGGCTGCCTGATCAGGAAGAACCAGCAGATGAGGCCCTCTACAGACAAACAGGAGCAGCCACACTTTCACAGGCACTGGTCCTCATGGCAGACTTCTGCGACCTCAACATCCACTGGAGGGAAAACACAGCAGGACATAAGCAAACTAGGTTCCTTGAGTGCATTGACAACAACTTCATCTCTCAAGTCATAGATGAGCCAACAAGGAGAGGTGCTCTGCTGGCGCTCATACACACTCTGGGAAAGTGACAGACCAGCTAATCCTGAAAACAATTTCCAGGAATGTGAAGGACAAGAGGTGATTGTGTGTAGTCAGCATGGATTCATCAAGGGAAAGTCATGCTTTGCCATGCTGATGTCCAACCACAAAGAACTGGCTGTCTTGGTAGACAAGAAAAGAGTGGTGGTTGCAGTCTGGCTTGATTTCAGTATGGCTTTCTACACTGACTTCCATAGGATCCTTATAGAGAAGCTGTTGATGTACAGACCAGATGAGCAGCCATTGCGGTGGATTGGACCAGTTTTCAGCCAGTGGGTGATCATCAGTGGAACAAAGATTAGTTGGGGGCTAGTAACTATTGGTGCCTGCAGGGGTCAATACTTGTTCCAATCCTATTCAACATCTTAATCACTGGTCTAGATGCCAGGGCAAAGTGTACCCTCAGCAAGTTTCACACTATAGTTGACACTAAAATGGGAAGAGTGGCTGATACACCAGAGGATCATGCTGCCATCCAGAGGGATCTCAACAGCCTGCAGAAATGGGCTGAAAGGAACATCGTGCAGTTAAACAAGGGGAAGAGCAAAGCTCTGCACCTGGGGAGGAACAATCCCAGTTAACCATTATGTGCTGGGGACCACCCAGCTGTAAAGCAGCTTTGAGAAAAAAGACCTGGGTTGTCCTACTGGACAACCAACTTGACAATGAGCCAGCAATGTGCCCTTGCCTCAAAGAAAGCCAACAGTGTCCTGGGCTGCATTAGGAAGAGCGTTGCCAGAAAGTCAAGGGAGATGATCTTTCCCCTTCACTCGGTATACTGCAATACTGGGTCCAGTTCTAGACTACCCAGTACAAGGGAGATAGGGAAGTGCTGGATGGAATCCAATGAAGGTGCACAAAGAGGATGGGTGAACTGGACCATCTCATCTACGAGGAAAGGCTGAGAGAATTGGGCCTCTTCAGCAAAGAGAAGAGAGTGCTCAGAGTGGATCTTATCAATGTATCTAAATACCTGAAGAGAGGGTGAAAAGAAGACAGAGCCAGGCCCTTCTCAGAAGTGCTCAGTGACAGGACCACAGGCAATGGGCTCAGGCTGAAACACAGGAGGTTCCCTCTGAAAGTCAGGAAACACTTCTTTACTGGTGAGGGTGACCAAGCACTGGAATGGGTTGTGGATTCTCCCTTCTTGGAGATATTAAAAAGCCATCTGGACATGGGGCTGGGGAATCTGCATTAGATGGCCATGCTTCAGAAGGGTGGTTAGAAGAAGTGGTCTTCAGAGGTTCCTTCCAACTTCAACTGGTCTGTGACTCTCCAAAAGACTTTTTACAAAATAACTTTTCCCAGTTTCTAAGCCCTTCCAGGGTAGCATAAAAGGGATCTTTTCAGCACATGCCCACGATCAAAAGCCAAAGAGGAAGCTTTAAAATTTTTAGCCAGTAATCTTTTGTCATAGACCACCTTCTGCATCTTCCATAGGAGCCTTGGTTTCTATTACCCACTTTTGCTTGTTCCTTGTGATAGAACACTGCTATATCACAATCTTCTTATGGTCATCACTGTTTGGATGTGCGCCATAATCCAACACAAGATTCCTCAGTGCCTCAAAATTGATTTTTCCTCTATTTTTTGTGTTTAGAGTGATGCCTTTAACCTTTAATAACACTTTCCTTCAGACTGCAAGTAGATGTAGGATTTGAGGTGTGATGACACAAACTCTGCAACATGCTCATCTGGTGGACATTTGCTCATCCATTTGCCTAACTACTTGCCAAGCAGGGAGGTCCCGGTCACAGAATCTGTGTCAAGACAAAGGCAATGGTCTTGCAGGGTACCTAAGAGACTGTAAAGCTCTAGGTGCGCATATGCCACTGTAAAAAAATTTATAGAAATGTTAGCATTGTACTCCAAGGTCATGCATCCTTTGGCATGCTTTTATGTGACAGTGGCCACATCCTCATCAATAAAGTCACATGAGGACATATCGTAAGCCAGAGAAAAGAGGTAAGCATACAACTCACCTGGTTGTCTTACAATGTTTATGTTGTGTAGGTTGGATCTCTGTCCAAATTTTCCCCACAGAGAATTTAAAAAGTTTTACAATGTTATGTCTCACAGCATTTTCTTATTATGTCCAGGCTGCAAAGCGACATCTTATTTCTGCCTGTCATCTTCAACATATGCAGCTCTTTCATCATCATCAATGCAACAAGCTGGGTAGCCTGAAGCTTCATGCTTCTAATGGAAGTAGAATTTTGTATAGTCTAAGCTCGTGGTGGGGTGATGAACAACAAGGAAGACATACTCAGCTCCTCCAAAGCCAATGGTACTCAGGCCCTGCAGTCCAGCTTCTCTGCTCAAATATAGCCTCCTGGCTCCAGAGCATGTCCTGTAGACAGAGAGGATGACCACTGCTATTCCCTCGGTGCTGCTGGAGGCTCTGAGAGATCAGCAGCTCACAAGCCTGTGAAGAAGGGAATTCCTCCTGCTCTGGACAGTCCTGTGGCGGGCATAGAAGATCAGTCAACAGATGGCCTTAAAGGTTGCAGGAGTGATGTTGGTATGAGAAAAAATCTTTAAAACAGCCCCAGATCTCCTCCTCCTCATCTTCCTACCTGTTCCCAGAATGAGGGAGTGCGGTCTGCACCCAAGGACAAGGGTAGTAAGAATAAGTCACCTTCTAGATACACCCCCTACCCCCAAAGAGTTCCTTGCATGTCCCAGCAGTTACACAGATGTGCAGGGCTAAGGGGACTCATAGGTTGATGTTGAGATCAGCCTGGCCAGGCAAGACCTGAGTGCTCTCATGCCTCTCACACACACCCAACTGACATACCTGGCTTTCCCCAAGGCCTGAGGCAGCTTTCCCCAAAGCCAGCTCTTCTCCTGGCAGGGCCCACTTCTGCCTGGTGGTCTGCACTCCCATTGAGATCTTGGATAGAACTGTACAACCTGGTCCCGCTGCAGAAGAAATGAACATGCTGGGGGAAGCCCTTAAGGTAGAGCAGGAGAATGGCTCCAAGGGTAGGAGGAGAGCACCAGGGAGGGCAGGTCCTCCAGATCTCAGCACACAGCCAGGTACCAACTGGAGGGTCCACAAGGTGGTTCTGAGTATTATCCAAAGCAGTTGGAATCACGTAATATAGCATTGTGACATGCCATGTTATTTATGTGTTTCATCAAACTCTGACCTCTAAGGGACACAGCCCAGTGTAGATACTGTAAGAGACAGGCCCACAGGAAACACTGAAGAAGTAGTGTGTAGCAGGGAAACCCAGAAATCAAAGAGTAACAGCAAGGAAACTTTGTGCAAGTGAGCCCTATCTCCTGATTGTCTATTGCGGCAACAAGGGCACGGACTCCGCCAAGTTGTGAGACAAGGACGAAGACCTTTATTGTTTTTCTTTTAGAGCATATGTAGTTTCTGTTCTTTGATCACGTGCTGTGCTCTCTACACAGATAGGCCATGGGTGAATGTCCATATACTGTTGGAGCAATACAATTGGCTACATTTAAATGTTTATCCCACCTAGGCTAATTCGTCATTGTTATTTGTTTTGGTATATTGTTATCTATTTGTTAGCTTGCTATCTATTTCATATTACCATACAAGGACATAGTTTACTGTTCTCAAGGCTTCCTTCCCATCACTGTAAGAACACCTGCCGAGCTCTTGCTCAGCAGCGTGTCTCCACAATTCCTCGCTCCCCACAGTCTATCAGCTCACCAGGGATATTGGGCATAATAACCATTGTAACACACAGTGAAAACAAGGGAACTTGAGACTCTTTCATAACTTTCTCCTTCTGCTCAAGCCACTGACACTGGCTCCTCCTGGAAGAGCATCTGGGAGTGCAGATTTTGGGGAAGCAGCACTTCCAGAGGACACCCAAGGGTCCCATACCTCAAGTTCAGCCATGCACAGACACCCCCTGGGTTCTTGCACAGCCAAAGAAGCTCCCTGCACCAGGGTGTCATGCACAGCACAAAGGTACAAGGCAGTGTCAGAGACCTCGACTTCCTCCAGCTGCAGGAGGCTGTATTTCCCCATGGTCTTCAGCATGGTAGTGAGATGGCCACTTTGTTCTGTGTAAGGTGTTACCCAGTAGATATGCTGTGGGACTTGTCCTTTCCTCTGCTGGTACCAGAGTGAGCCTCCAAAGGCAGGGGTCCGGTAGGTGCAGGTGGTTTGGAAAGTGTCTCTCTGCTTCACTGTGACTTGTCCTTCTTGCTGGGTGACGGTCTTCCCCATAGTGCCTGGAAAATAGTGAAGGTCAGCAGTTCTTCAGGGAAAGGCTCTGGGAAGGAAAAAACAAAGCAGATGCAAAATCGTAGTTGAGAAGGCTCACTGCCCCGTAGGAAAACCCTGAGGTCTGCAGACTGTCAGCTAGAGAGTGATTCTGGGCAGGAGCCCAGAACTCTCAGCCCAGTATGGAGCCTGAGGAGAGCTGTGCAGTGTCTGTGCTCCACCTCCCTGCTCTTCTTCCTATCGACCAGCGAATGAGGGAACAGCCTGTCATGCCTGGCATTTGTGTGCTGGAACCAGGACTCCTCCCACATGTTGAGGGGCCTGGAGACCTACAGCAAAAAGATTCACGCTGCTTCCCTATCCGTGTCATCTCTGAGGGCTCCTAGCTTCCTGAGTACACATAAAGATGAGCTTGGAAAAAGGGAGCCCTGGCTGAGTTTACAACCAGGAGAAAACTGGAGGCTATTGCATGTAATCAGGCACAAATTTGTGATCCCGTCTGCATTCAAAATACCGGGCTGCTCACAAGGACACAAAATACAAGACACATAAGAACACCGTGAACCATGGACACTCTGACTCATCCACTGCCCAGGGAACTGGGCAGTGTTAGGCAGGATGGGGTCAAAACTTGTCAGGACAGCACATAGATGTGGGGAAACAACAACAAGTGACCATTGGGGTGAGCTGGGGAGGGAGGAAAGACAAAAACAGGGTGGGTCCTCATGTACAGGAGCCCATAGACATCCAGGTAAGGATGGATGGAACATCTTCCTCAGAATGCCACTTCAAAAAATCCCAACAGAGTGACCCAGGCTATTGTCATCTGAACCCACCCAGCACTTGAGCTGAGTATTCTGCATGCAGTGCTGCATTCCTGCCCTGGAAATAATGGAATCATGGAATTGTTGGAGTTGGAAGGGACCTTCTAGAGAACATCTAGTCCAACTCCCCTGCCAAAGCAGGATTGCCCAGAGCACATTACTCAGGACTGAATCCAGGCAGGTCTTGAAAATCTCCAGAGAAGGGGACTCCACACCATCCCTGGGCAGCCTGTTCCAGGGCTCTGTCATCCTCACCGTAAAGATGTTTTTCCTCAGATTTGAATGGAACTTCCTACGTTCCAGCTTGTGCCTGTTGCCCCTCATCCTGTCACTGGGAGCCACTGAGAAGAGTCGAGCTCCATCCTCCCTGAAACCATCCTTTAGGTACTTATAAGCATTTATAAGGTCTTCCCTCAACCTTCTTCTCCCCAGGCTAAAGAGTCCCAGCTCTCTCAGCCTTTCCTCATCAGGGAGATGCTCCAATCCCTTAATCATCTTTGTTGCCCTTTGCTGGACTCTTTCCAGTAGTTCCCTGTCCCTCTTGAACTGGGGAGCCCAGAACTGGATGCAGTACTCCAGTTGTGGCCTCACCAGTGCAGAATAGAGGGGGAGAATGACCTCCCTTGACCTACTAGTCACACTCTTTCCTATACAGCCCAGGATTCCATAGGCCCTCTGGCCACAAGGGCACATTGCTGGATCATGGGGAGTTTACTACCTACCAGGATCCCCAGATCCTTCTCCTCAGAAGTGCTTTCCAGCAGGTCCACCCTAACCTATATTGGTGTCTTCCTCGCCAGGTGCCAGACCCTACACTTGTCCTTGTTGAACCTCATGAGGTTCTTCTCTGCCCAGCTCTCCAGCCTGTCCAGGTCATGCTGGATGGCAGCACAGTTCTCTGGAGTGTCAGCCATCCCTCTCAGTTTGGTATCATCAGCAAACTTGCCGAGGATACACTCTGTCCCCTCGTCCAGGTCATTGATGAATATGTTGAACAAGACTGGACCAAGTACTGACCCCGGTTACAGGCCTCCAATTTGACCCTGCTCCATTAATGACAACCCTCTGAGTGCTGTCACACAGCCAGGACTCAATCCACCTCACTGCCCCCTCATCTAGCCCACACTTCCTCAGTTTCCTAACGAAGGTGTTATTGGAGACAGTGTCAAAAGCCTTGGTGAAGTCAAGGTAAATGACATCTGCTGCTCTCCCCTCATCCAGCCATCCAGTCATCCAGTTATAACATCATAGAAGGCTATCAGATTGGTCAAGCAGGATTTATCCTTGGTAAATCCATGTTGACCACTTCCAATAACTTCCTGTTCTTCAGTGTGTTTGGAGATGACGTCCAGAATGAATCACTCCATTACCTTCCCAGGGACAGAGGTGAGACTAACTGGCCTGTAGTTTCCTGGGTCTTCCACCTTGCCCTTTTTGCAGACTGGAGTGATATTTGCCTTCCTCCAGTGCTCAGGTACTTCTCCTGTTCTCCATGACCTTTTGAAGCTGATAGAGAGTGGCCCAGCAATAACCTCTGCTGGTTCTCTCAGCACTTGTGGGTGCATCCCATCTGTGCCCATGGACTTATTGATGTCCAGTTTGGCCAAGTGGTCTCTAACCCAGTCCTCCCGTACGGAGGGAAAATCCTCCTCTCTCCAGACCTTCCCCCTTGTCTCCAGGGTCTGGGATTCATGAGGGACTGTGGGAAACCTCGGCTGGTCCGAGGGACCAGAGTGTGAATTGAGCATTGGCCTTGAGCAGACACCTGTGTATCCTTGAAGAGGCCCGAGAGTCCTGAGAAGAAGGGAGTAAACAAGATTAAGGACCTGAGAGACTGCCAGCAGAGGAAAGTTACAGCAGAGAACAAAGGATCCAATCATGAACTGCTGGACTTTGAGTGAGCCAATTATATATGGACACACATTCTTAGAGAAACATATAAAAGAGTTTGTTAAAATAATAAAGTGGGTTCTTTTGCTCACAATTTCGTTTATGTCGTGTCCGTCTCAACAACGACATTTGGTGACCCCTGGCGTCTCAGGACGTGCAATTGGACTTGGAATTCCAATTGAACCAGCGGCAGGTGCAGCCGCGGAGACGTAGCCCAGCAGCAGAGAGCAGCAGGAGCTGCGCAAGCCGGCCGGCAGGATATCCACCTGAATAAGGTGAGAGAGTTATATCCACCTGAAAAAGGTGAGAGAGAGACACCTGGATAAGGTGCGCTGCTGGGAACATAGGTACTTTTTTAAGTAAGGAAGAGACTATGATTATTTTTATGTGGAAAATGATTTTGCAAAAAGGAGATGTTAAGTTGGATGAATTGTCTTTGAGAAAGTTGTTATTATGGATTAAGGATCAAGGATACAAGCCAACAAATATTAACTTTTTTAGTGTCTCTTTTTGGAAGGACATAGGCTATAAGTTGTTTGACTGTGCTACCTTAGGGGCGAAAGATGCTACAGCACTTTTAACGACGTGGCGTTTGCTTTATGATACGCTGAAAGACTTTAAAGCACAGCGAGACCAGGCAGAGGGTATTGCCTCTGCTGCTAGTACCAAACAAAGTCTTCTGCTCCCCTTGTCCCCGCTCCCTACAGATAAACCGATTCATGTGAATAAGCAAATTACTGACCCTAAGGGAACAAAGGGGAATGTAATGCCAGAAAGACAAAAGATTGCAGATTCAGGAGTACGTCCTAAAGCCTGTCAGTCGCAGAGCAGGCTGCTGCTTTGGGTGGATTCTGAAGATGAGATGTACACGAGACATTCTGTGGCAGCTTCTGATAGAACTTATAAAACACCACAAGACCTGTTAAATGACCTGGAACTGGTGCCCTCGGTTCATACTAATATGCCCTCGGCTGACACCAATAATTCAGTTTTAGTACAGCCATCGGCTCCACCGCTCGAGTTGTGGCCTCCGCCACCTCCTCCTGTAGACGAACTAGAAATTCAACCTCCTACGAACCCGTTTTCCTTCCCCCCGCTCCCAGATGAAGAGCCTGACGATCCGATGAATGCGGCTGGGGAGGGAGGGAATGAGCAGGGTCAGAAAGTGGAACAACAATCGGAGAAACCTCTTGCAGGTCCCTCTTGCAAAAAGATGCCTCAGTCATGGGAGTTGCCTCCTGCACGTATTACTGTTTGTCTGTATAATCCTCTATCCTCTTGGCTCAAGGTGAAAGCGCGGGCTTTGCAGGAAGGGAACTGGGAATTATCTGAGGTGATAGACACCCCAATGACAGAGCCCGCTGCTGATCCTTCTGCGACAATGGCATTTCCTGTTGTAAGGGAAGGTCCAGCTCAAGGGGTAATGGATGAGCACAAAATGTATTCGTGGAAAGTAATTCAAGATTTGCAAAAATATGTGGTGCAATATCGTCCGAATTCTCCCGGGTGTATGCAAATAATTAGACTGTTAACTATGGAAGAAATGACACCTTATGATTATGATATCGCTACGCTAGCGCAGATAATATTTCCACCGGTGCAATGCAGTGTTTTTAGAATGATATCGGCGCAGAAGGCTGATGCCCAGGCACTTCGAAATTTGCAGTATGTGCAGGACGATGTGTGTTATGATAATGGTTCGGATGTGTTAACAGGAACGGGACGGTTTTCTAACCCACAACATCAGGCACAGTGGCATCCGTTAATTTTAGAACAGATTAAGGCTGTGGGTATTGAAGCCTTAATGCAGACAGCTGAACTAGGTGAACTAGAAAAATATACCATGGTTCAACAGGGGACTAGAGAACCGTTTTTTCAGTTTGTTGAAAAGTTGCAAGCTGCAGTGGAAAGACAAGTATTTAGCGGGAATTTAAGGACTGACTTTTGCTATCATCAAACAACTCCGAAAGTGAGTGCTCGACTACGGCCCTTCCTCGCCGCATTTTACAAACATGTTGGGCGCAGCGAGCGCGGAGCCGGGGAGGGGAGAGGAAAAGCGCTGGCGGCGGCGGAGCCAGCGTCCCGGCCCCGCGGCAGCAGCAACAGCAGAAGGAGGAGAACGGGGCAAGGCGCCCCCCCCGCCCCGCCGGGCCAGGCGGACTCGCAGCGCGGCGGCAAGGACCCCGCCGGGAGGAGTCTCCGCACCCCGGCGAGAAGAAGCAGCGACCGCGGTGGATTCCAGCGAGGTGTGTTCATCTGTACCGACAACGTTTTAATCAGAAGGACTGAATGTGGTGGTGTGTCTCAACTAAGAGATAAGCGTGATGTACACAGTGTAGAACAAAGGGGGTAGGATACAAATATTCAAAAGCTAAAAGATTGTATGTGCCTCTGTTTTGAGATGCATCTGATTCAGCGCTGTTTCGTGCAATAAATTTTAATCTTTGCTTCGACGACTTTGTTCTCTTTAAATTCTAAATGTGAGCTGCTGTTTCTCACCAATTCGGGGCTCATCCAGGATGAGCACTCCTGTTCCTGCGAGGCGGGACAGCAAGAGGAGAAGGTGCACCCTGCTGATTTCAGCAGTCTCCAGTCTACTGTCTCATCCCGTAAAGGGCAGTGAGTCCTGTCTGGATGGAGGACTCTCGGAGCAAAGAAAGGGGAAACTGATTGATTTTTTTTTTAATGATTGGGGCTTAATTGGTCGGATGCAATTGTTCTTTTCTATATCATCATCTTTCTGTGTATTATGATCTGTGTTATCTGTTTGTTACAATGTGAGCAGTGCCTGATTAACAAAATACTAGCTGTTGCTTTGTTAGTAAATCATAAAGGGGAAATTGTGCAGATTGAGAAAGTTGGAGACACGCTGCTGAGTGAGAGCTCGGCAGGTGTTTTTGTATTGATGGGAAAGAGGCCTTGAGAACAGTAAAACAATGATCCCCATGCAATGGGAAATTGTTGTAATGGACCTAAAGGATTGTTTTTTGCTCGTTTTTTTATTTTTTTTACTATTCCGTTAAATGTGACTGATATGTAAAAGTTTGTTTTTACAGTTCCATCAATTAATCATGCTGAACCAACGCAAAGATTCAGTGGAAAGTGCTCCCGCAAGGAATGAAAGATTCATCCACAATTTGTCAATGGTTTGTCGCTCAGGCCTTAAGCCAAATTAGAGAAAAATATCTAGCAGGGTACTGTTATCATTATATAGATGATATCCTTTTGGCTGCTCCAACATCTCAAGCATTATCAGCGATGGAATCAGACACACAAATTTCATTAGAACAATTTGACCTAGTAGTGGCTCCAGAGAAGGTGCAACGCACCCAGCCATGGCTTTATTTAGGCATGAAGGTGCTTGACCAGACTGTGCAGCCACAAGGGATCCAGTTAAAGATGGAGGTAAAAACCTTGAATGATGTACAAAAATTAGCAGGAATTGTTAATTGGATATGGCCTTATTTAGGTTTAACCTTGTCACAACTGAAGCCTCTTTTAGAAACAGGACAAATTAACTATCATATTCCCTCTTATCCATTATGTAAATTAGGGAGTCAGATTCGTATTGCACAGAAACAATTAAGCCAGAAGGAACCAGTAACAGGTCCTACAGTATTTCTACAGTATTTACAGATGGATCAGGACGGACCAGGAAAGCAGCTGTTGTCTGGCATGATGGTCATCAGTGGCAACATATCGTCAAGCAACAAGAAGGCTCCCCTCAGATTGTCGAACTTCGTGCTGTTACTCTGGCATTCCAGCCATTTACCTGTGCAGTGAACGTCGTCACAGACTCAGCTTATGGAGCAGGACTGGCACAATGACTGGATAAGGCAATCTTGGGGGATGCGAGTAATGCCTTGTTATTTAGTGTGCTAAAGCTGTTATGGCTGACAATTCAAAAAAAAAAAATCACAATCGTATTAATTTGGTAGACTTAAGTATGTGCATGTGTCTATTGACACATTTTCATCAGCCATCGTAGCTACTGCACACACAAGAGAAGCAGCTCGAGATCTTATTTGACACTGGCAACAAGCTTTTGCTGTATGTGGTGTTCTGCATCAGATTAAGACCGATAATTGTCCTGCTTATGTTTCTAGGCGAGGTAAAACCTTTTTACAGCTTTGGGGATTACCCATGTCACCAGTATTCCTAATTCTCCTACTGGGCAGAGCATTGTGGAACATGCACATGGCACGCTCAAACATCTTCTTCAAAAAACAAAAAGGGGGAATGACTGGTGAACCTCCTGAAGCGCGGTTAAATAAAGCCATGTATGTGCTGAATTTTGTTAACATAGCAGAGGATTTGCAGGAGCCACCTATGGTTCGCCACTTCGAGTCCCTACGTAAGATGACTACTGTTTCCCCCGGTGTTAAGGTTAGGGTGAAGGATCTGCAAAGTGGACAATGGTCAGCTCCATGCGATTTATTAACCTGGGGGAGAGGGTATGCTTGTGTCTCCACAGATGGTGGCCCTCAATGGGTTCCTGCTCGCTGCATTCGGCCTGTTATAGATGGTTCACGCAAGTGAAGGATGGGTGGTTCAACAACTGAAGCAGAATGTACGAGTAACTCCAGCAAACGTAACACATCAAGAAACCTTGTGTCTTTCTGTTACTACTCCTGAAAATCCCTTCTCTACCTGTTTGGTCAGGCTGCTTCTAGTCATTTAACCATAACCCTTGTCTCTGTCTTATTGGTCCCCCTGACTTTGTGATAATCCACGATCCTATGTTGATAACTGGGATGGTGTCTATGTTTATTTGCCTCAGGTAATGCAAGAACCTCGAGAGCTGGAGCTGTGGGGATCAGTCACAGTGGACACTTGTGTGATGTTTAACTATGCCTATAACACCAATCCAAAGGGTCAGAATGTAAATGCTACTTTGCTTGTGCATAGAAACCTGGTGTGGTTACACTTCCTCTACTGTATCACGCTCCTTTTCTATTCAGGGATCTTGGTAATTTGTGGGGATACAGTGTGGGGGGAATTCCATCGAAACTTAACGATGGACCGTGTAGCCTTGGGCGGTTTACACTACTAACACCCAACTTTACTATGATTTACAATAAAAATGAACTAAAATTATAGCTGCCTCAGCATTGGCACCTGGGGTTGCTATTGCGGCCGCCTTGAAAAAGCTAAGTCTGGGTTGTTGGTTGAGCAAGCAAACCAATGCTACATTAATTGCACTCTACTTTCTAGAATAGAATTGCACTGTACTTTATAGAATAGAGTTGCACTAAATTTTTGTTGTTAGCCCAAAGACATGGATGTGAAGACTTGAAGGGAATGTGTTGTATGAATTTATGGGATCACTCAGAATCAATACATAAAGGTCTCCTCCTGAAAAATGAAGTGAAGAAATTACAAGTGTATGGTGAATGGGATTTGTTGTACAACTTGTTTAAAGGATGGGGCCTATCAGGGTGTTTGCCATTTCTGTTAAAAACTGGATTGTTAGTTTTGTTCACCATTGTAGTTGTGTTACTGATGTTGCCATGTCTTGTGTCTCTGCTGCAAAGGGCCCTGCAGTGGATGGCACAGGCAATTTTTGTAGCACAAATACAAAAAGGGGGAATTGTGGGAAACCTTGGCTGGTCCGAGGGACCAGAGTGTGAATTGAGCATTGGCCTTGAGCAGACACCTGTGTATCCTTGAAGAGGCCCGAGAGTCCTGAGAAGAAGGGAGTAAACAAGATTAAGGACCTGAGAGACTGCCAGCAGAGGAAAGTTACAGCAGAGAACAAAGGATCCAATCATGAACTGCTGGACTTTGAGTGAGCCAATTATATATGGACACACATTCTTAGAGAAACATATAAAAGAGTTTGTTAAAATAATAAAGTGGGTTCTTTTGCTCACAATTTCGTTTATGTCGTGTCCGTCTCAACAACGACAAGGGACAGCTTTAGCAGTGAAGACCGAAGCAAAGAAGGCATTCAGTAGCTCCGCCTTCTCTGTGTCTTCCACCACTAGGCCACCCACATCATTCATCAGTGGGCCTACATTTTCCCAAGTCTTCATTTTTCTATTGATATACTGAAAGAATCTCTTCTTGTTATCTTTAACTGTAGTGGTCAAGCTGAGTTCTGCTTGAGCTTTTGCCGTTCTAATTTTCCACCTGCATAGCTTCACTACGTCTTGATACTCCTCATAAGTTGCCAACCCCCTTTTCCAAAGAACATAAACTTACCTTTTATTCCTGAGGTCTTTTAATCCTGGGGCCTTTCATCCCAGTGATCACAGGAAGCCTTTACTGGGGATCAGGCATGGCACAAACTTGGAAATGAAAAGGCAGCAGTGTTGGAAACTAAAGCACAGCCCATATCATTAGCTGCGATGGTTTGCATTCAAGATGAGCTTGCCAGAAAATTGTTACCTCTGCAAAAGGCACCTCTGCTCCTGTGGCAATGAAGGGCAGGTATAAAAGCCAACACAGGTCCCTGCTCTCTCATCCACTTCTCTTGCCTTCTTCTCTTTGGGAACCAGGTGAGTCTGAAAACCCTTCTCCTTTTCTTCCAAAGTGAGATTTCTGCTCAATGGACATCTCAGCTGATATTGGCTCTCTCCTCTGCTGTGTCCTCCATCACCTTGTCATGGAAGAGGGAAGAAAGGACAAGGTCTACCCAGAGAGAGGCCAGTATGTAGCTGAGGTGGCTTCTGTTTTACAGATTACAGGAGACCCTCCATGGGCCAGACTGCTCTTTCTAGGGTGATGAAGACCTAGAACAGCTCCCGCTCTGGCTCCCAGCACACCTTCCAGCACACGACTCAGTAGTTCCCATGGATTCTTTGTGACAGGGTAACTAGCCTGCTCCTCACCCACCCTTGTGCTCTCTTTCCTCCCTGCTTCTCTCCCAGGTGCACCTCCAGCCAAGACATGTCCTGCTACAACCAGTGCTTGCCCTGCCGGCCCTGTGGCCCAACCCCACTGGCCAACAGCTGCAACGAGCCCTGTGTCAGGCAGTGCCAGAACTCCTGTGTCGTCATCCAGCCCTCCCCCGTGGCGGTGACCTTGCCTGGTCCCATCCTCAGCTCCTTCCCTCAGAACACCGTGGTGGGATCCTCCACCTCTGCTGCTGTTGGCAGCATCCTCAGCTGTGATGGAGTGCCCATCAAGTCTGCGTGCTGTGACCTCTCTGGCATTTCCAGCCGCTACTATGGCAGAAGGTCCCTCCTCCGATAAAGACTCTGGGAAAGCCCCAGGGAGACACCTTGAGGAACTCAGAACATGGTGCTGGGCAAGAGATCACTTTCACTGTTGCTTTCAGTACAGATGAATGGCTTTTTCTTTCTCTCCCTTTTCCTTGTTTGCTATGGATCCCCTTGTCCCCCTAATGCCAACCTGGTGGGGACCATCTGTATCATCTCTTTTTTTGGGCCAGGACAACAGACATGATGTAGGCACTTCTCCATGGTGAAGGACCACAGACTCTCAGCTGCCTCTCGGGCTCCACGCATTGGTAGCCTCCATCTGGAGTGACTTTGTTTCCTTCTTTTGAATCATTAAAATTCTGTTGCATTCAATTCTGGCCTCCATGTGGTCATTCTCTCTGTGGGCAGTTCTCTAGATGCCAAAAGAGAAGGGGTAAGAGGGGATGAGAGCACAAGACTTTCCTCCATTCCCACAGGAGTGGGAGGTTGGGACACACTGCAGTAGCTCCTCTTCTGAGCACCATCCGTTGGAGCTGAGGAAGACATCCTGGGCTGCTCTGCTGCCAGTGACCATCATACCCTGCCCTGCTGTGTCTCTGCCCACAAACGCCCAGAAAGGCAGGAGGCCCTGGGGTCTCAACAGCCCCATGAGCTCTTGATGAAGGGTGTTCCTCTTGCTCTGGCCAGAGCTTTTCTGGGCTGGTGGGGCACTGGGTGTGAAGCTCTGGAAGATGATTAGCACAGCAGAATATCTGTAGTGATAATGAAGGGAACAGCCCTTGGGATAAGCTCTCTGCATCACTCAATCTAGGGGCCGTGGCCTGGAGGTATCAGCAGGGAAAAGTTGCCCATGCTGCTGAGTGCATTGAGGCTGGAAACTGGAGCTAAGGATGTGGGAGTTGAGGATAGTCAGCACAGAAACAATAACAGTGAAAGGGTGTATTTCTGAGGGAGATCATATTGCTCTTATAAAGAACATGCAGGGGAAAGAGAAGATCAGCCAAAACGAGGGAACTGGTGCACTTTCCAAGAGAGGTGTAAGTGCAGAACTCTGTGCTTCATTGGTCCCCCTAGAGAATTTGTGCTCAGGGATGGGCTGCCATTGTTGGGGGAGAGGATTTTTTTACATGTAAATCTCATCCCTTCTGATCAGTGGAAATGTCTCCTGGCAGCCACTACAGTCCCATATCCTATTTCCTACATGAAAATCCAGATGTCTTGACAAAAGTGTACATGTGCAAGGATGGAAATCCCCACAGCTGTATCCTCGACCAAGAGGGAATTATGGCTGATGAAGTCTAGCTCAAAATGACTGAAGAGAAAAAGCTTCTTCTCTGGTGTCTTCCTTCCAAAGGTGCTGGAGGGCTTCCTCAATCCAGGGGATAAACCCATCTCCTTACAGTGCTGCATGGCCCAGATGTACTTCTCTCAATACTTCTCCCATGTCCTGTAGCCACTGCTTGTCTCTCTGCATCCCACTGTACTATGGGACTATCACACATCATCTGTGTATGTCCAGCTGGTGGCCAGAGATGAGACAAATCCAGTTGTTGTCAGGGAGGATGGATGTCCCTGCGGTTACTATAGCTGTCAAAGTGAACAAATATGTAAATGCAATGTCTCATGTGTGTGCTGCTTCTGTTTTACCAGGCAGCAGAGCTTCCAATGCACTGGCAATAAGAAGACTATGCCTTCATTTAGTGTGATATGGGAAAATTTAAGCATGTGGCTGCATAAATTGATGTCTGGAATGGACAGAAAAGATTCCATCATAGGATCTTGTCCTGCAGATCCCTTGGTGTAGAGGGGAAGCAGCACTGCCAGGGGACACCTGAGGGCCCCTTCCCCCACCCTCAGCCTGGCACAGACACATCCCTTCCCTCCCCTGGGTTCTTGCACAGCCAAGGAAGCTCTCTGTACCGGGGTGTCTTGCACAGCACAGAGGTACAAGGCACTGTCAGAGACCTCGACTTCCTCCAGCTGCAGGAGGCTGTATTTCCCTGTGGTGTTCAGCTCGGTGGTGAAACGGCCATTGGGTTTGCGGCCAGCTCTAGCCTGATAGGAGATAAGATACGGTGCTTCTGCTTTCCTCTGCTGGTACCAAAACAAGGCATCAAACCTGGAAGTTCTGTAGGTGCAGATGGTCTGGAAGGTGTCTCTCTCCTTCACTGTAACTTGTCCTTCCTGCTGGGTGACAGTGACCTGTCCCATGGAGCCTGGAAGAAAATGAAGGTCAGAAGTTGTGCAGGGGGGGAAGCAAACCAGGAGTGGATTCAAAACCCAGGCAGACAATTCCTCCTGTCATTTTGCCCTGAAGAATATCTTGAGCCCGGGCACAGCCTGGTGGAGAGTAGTTCGGCACAGCAGCTCAGAGCTCTCAACACAGTGTGGCCCCTGAGAAGAGCTGTGCTGTGCTCCTCCCTGCTCCTACTAGCCTGACAACCAGGAAACAGCCTGTCATGCCTAACTTTTGTGTGTAGGACCCCTCCATCACGTTGATGCAGCCTTAGAGTTATGGGAAATATATTCATCCTACTTCGCCATCCTTGTCATCTCTGAGGGCTGCTAGCTCCCTGATTTACACTTAATATTGAGCTGAAGGGTAGAAAGAGGGATCCCTGGCTGTGTTGACAACCAGGAGAAAACTGGAATCCACATCAGACGTGTACCAGCCAGGAGGCAGAATCAGACACTCTGGTAATGTCAGTGGGATGAGAGCTTTAAGGTGCTTGGCGTAGCTTTCACTGGATCTGCAATGGAAAAAGAGAAATGTGAGGGTGCAGAGAGAGCTCAGATCTCCTATGTTGAGAGCAGAAGAGAGAGGCAGAGGGAAATGGGTGGAGAGTGAAAGGAAAGCAGGAGAAGTTGTCTGAGATATCACTTCTCCCTTCTTTCAAACCATAAGAGTGCTTTCAAAGAATTGGTGAAAAACCACAAATGTGAGCCAACATTTCCCAGAATATTCCTGTAATTCCAGGTAGTTCTCTGCAAGATCCTGACAAGGCTGTCAAGGGTTTCCTTGAAGAAGAAAAAATACACGTAGATGAAAACCAGGACTTACCGAGCCATTGCCACAGGAAGACCACAAGGATGAGATATCTGAGATGCACGTTGAGACCAACCTGCCTGTTTGTCAAGTGAGAGAGAGTCAGAAAAGCAACTCCCAGCCCTGAGATGACAGAGCTGCCGGAAACAACTCTGTTAGGGGGGCAAAGGAAGAAGCGGGGGAGAGCTTCTTCCTGGGCCTGAAATGCTGCTTCTGGGTTTCTCCCTCCTTCAGCAGCAACACCTGTGGCTCCCTCAGCCAGTGCCACTTTCAACATTTCCCCATTAAGGGGCCCTGGAGGCTCTGGGGACCCCAGTGGGACAGGGCTGTTCCCAGTCAGCTCACACTGGAGTCCTCACCTCCCCATCTAGAATCACCTGCTCTTCTGCACACCCACTGCTGGGCCATTTAGGAGGTTTCTTCCCCAGTGAGGTTTCATATCTTCCCCTGGGGTCCTCAGCTCTCTGGGGACACTGCTATTCCTTCTGGGAGCAGAGGTCTCTTCAGTTTCTCCCACTTCTCCCCTTTCTTTCCACAGCTGTCCGGAAACAACAACTCTCCCCCAAATTCCCCCAAGTAAGGAGAGGAACCCTGCTGTGCAACAGCCCAGGGGTTCTGGCTGTGTCCACTTCTGGTGGGGTAACCCACCAAGCGAGAGAGGAGCCTGGTGCCAGAACTGCTTTTAGATGCCACAAACCCACAGACGACAAGCAGAACCTACTCCTACTCTAGGGAAAGGCTGAGGGATCTGGAAGAATAGGATAAGGGATGAGTGCCTTATCCCACTCACTGGGAGCACATGGGGCACCCATGGAGTGCTGCACCATGAGGGGTGGGGATAGGGCAGCCCTGCACCCCAGAGCTGAAAGGGCATGTGAAGGGGTGTGGGTAGTGCAGGTGGGGACCCCTACTCCCACCCCCTTTCCACATGAACTCCAGAGTGATCCCATGTACCAGTCATGACAGAGAGAATATACTGTTCATTGTCATTAAGTTCACCTGGCCTGAGCAGACCCAGACTCATAGAACTCAGGAGTCCCAACATGTGAAGGGACATAATGTCACCCGTGTTATCCTCTTTTACCTACTTTGTTGTCTCCAATTAATGGCATTTTAATCAATGGTCTGTGGACTAGAGTCCCATCCTTACTGGGATGGGACTATCTACTGGAAGTCTATCTACTTCCATGCTATATCCCCATGGTTCCAAAAACCCACAATTCCATGTTTTTCCACAACATCTCTGGGCATTCTGTGCCAGTGCTCCCTCACCCTCACGGTGAACAAAGATTCCCTGGGTTTCAGTTGGAGCTTCCTTTGTTTCAGTTTATGCAAATGCCTCTTGTCGTGTCACTGCACACCATGGGGAAGAGCCTGGCCCCAGTCTCTTCACAGCCTCAATTCAGATATTTGTACATATTGACAAGATCTCCACCGAGACTTGTCTTCTTGGTGCTAAACAAGCCCAGACCTCTCAGCCTACCAGAGATGCTCATCATCTCTGATCTCTTCATCATCAAAGTGGCCCTTTGTTTGCCTGTCTCCAGCTTGCCTGTGACATGCAGTTCCCCAGTCACACACACACACCCCTCACCCTCTGGAGTCACAAGCACACCCACATTTGTGTGTCCCTCAAATCTCAGCACAAACCTTCAGCCCATCTCTAGCCCTGCCTGCAGCCTGGGACCTCTTATCCAGCACCCGAGTCTCCTGCTTCTTTCTGGCATGACTGGGCTGTTTTTCTCCAACATAGAGATAGATGCAATCACCCACTCCTCTCACAACCACCCTCAAAGTTGGAGATCCATCAAGTATTATCACAGCTTGGTAATATCAGCCTGTCTAATAGCCATGTGCTGGCCTTGACCTCCCTTACTCACCTCTGGCTCAGAATTTAGATACATATTTTCTTCCCACTCACTGCCTGGGCCAGCTTGAAATATGCTGGAAAATTGCACATATGCACCCACACACATTGGGTTCAATTCACAGACAAAAATGAGTTACACACTGAGGTTCCTGTAGTCACCGGTCTTTTGACCTCTCACACATGTACAATGTGGTCCCTGCAGTTGCTGAGACCAAGAGGTATGAGCCCTGGAACACATTCTTCCTTCTCCAGTTGCTGGCTCCCAGAACTTCCTTACACCCCAGTCCCTCCAGCTGCTGGCACAGAGACCAACAGGGCCTGTGACCAGAGGCCTTTTCTCCACCTGCTGGCACTGAGACCTTGCAGCACACACCATGGCCCATCCAGTTACTGGCACCCAGGTCTACAATCCCTATGGACATTGGTTGTTTGCCCAGTTATTGGCACCCAGATCTCTCTTTCTCATCAGTCACTCCCTTTACTGGCACTCAGAGCTTGAAGCACTCACACATGGGAAAGGGAGTGAAGATACACAGAAGGAAGATTAAGAAAGGATTTATGAAGAAGGCAAAGGGAGTGTGGTGATCAGGGGCAGTTCTCATCCCAACAAGTGCACTGACCAGCCCCTGTTTAGATGCAGGTACCCCCTTCTATCCTTCCTTGCTCCTCCTCAGTCTTTATTCTGCCTTCACCTTTGACCCTTCCCCTAAGAATTCTTTAAGAAGTGTTGCCCAGTCCCGCAGGAACCCCCTCAAACATCCATAATCCTCATGTTCCTCTTGTCATTTACAAAGCTCATCCTGACCCACTTCAAAGCCACACCTGCAGTTTCCCAGTGGTCCATCAATTAGAGGCTGAAGAGCTCTGGTCTCCCTCCTTGTCTCCCTTGTCCTTTACTGAGAGATTGGTGTCATTGTGTGCTTTATCACTTTCCCCTTTAATTCCTCTTTTTGAAAGGAAAAGGGACTTAATCTGACAACCTTAGTGAACCAGGTGCTCTCACCTTCCACACAACCTTACAGTGGCCTCTGGTGAGAGATGTGTGCTCAGGTGTGAGAGTTCCTCTTTGCTTTTCGAAATAGACGTAGCATAACAAGAGGTTTGTTCATAGGGGGTGAACTAGATTCCAGAAAAGAAAATCCTGGAAATGCAGCCACCAGCAGGTTTCTGTTGGGCAGAAAACCCAGAGGACTCAGGGACATAGGGATAACCCCAGACAAAGCACTGGTGAGTCCACAGAGCTTCAGGAGAACAATGAAAAGCAGGGGGACTGCCTGAGCACTTGGCCAGGAAATCTTGTCTAGTGTCTGGCTGATGGGTCTCACTCACATGCTGAGGCTTCCACGGACCCTCACATGCAGGGCCAAAAAGATATTCCTTCCTTGGGCTTCTTTGTCTAGGACATAAAACCACAAGAGCTGTCACATCTCCTACCAAGAGTCTCCTTTTCCAACAGTGCTCATTGTAGGATGTTGAGGAAAGAGTAAGAGGTGGACAAGCAGCTGGGAAACTTCTCCTGAACACTCACTGCTGTGTCCCACCCAATTGCAGTGGCTCAGGGGTCTGAGCTGCTGTGGCAATATACCCTCCTGGCAAGCTTGGGCTGCAGTAGCAGGAGTGTCACCAACAGGACAAGGGACCTGATCCTTCCTTTCTCCTCAGCATTGGTGAGGCCACCTCTGGCGTGCTGGGTCCAGTTCTGGGCTCCCCAGTACAAGACAGATATTGGAGTGAGCACAGCAAAATGGTGTGTGGACTGGAGCATGTTTCCTCTGAAGATGGGCTGAGAGGGCTGGCAGTGTTCAGCCTGGGGGAGAGAAGGCTCGTGGGTGACCTTGGCAATGTGTGTAAATGGCTGATGGGAGGGAATGAAGAAGAGACTCTTCTCAGTCATGCCTCCTTGGGACTCAACACCTTTGCAATGAGGATGCTCATAGGGTGCTGGAGCAGGCCCAGAGAAGGGCAACGAAGCTGGTGAGGGGTCTGGAGAGTAAGTCTTATGAGGAGAGGCTGAGGGACCAGGGGGTGTTCAGTCTGAAGAAAAGGAGGCTGAGGGGAGACCTTATCGCTCCCTACAACTCCCTGAAAGGAGATTGTAGAGAGGTGGGGATTGGTCTCTTCTCCCAAGTAACAAGTGATAGGGCAAGAGGAAACAGCATCAAGTTGTGCCAGAGGAGGTTCAGATTGGATAACAGAAAAAATTTTTACACTGAAAGGGTTATTGCACATTGGAATGGGCTGCCCCGGGGAGTGATCGAGGCACCATCCCTGGAGGCATTCAAAAGATGGGTTGACATAGTGCTTAGTGACATGGTTTAGTGATAGCTTTTTATCAGTTAGGTTGAAGGTTGGACTAGATGATCTTAAAGGTCCCTTCTAACCCAGACAATTCTATGATTCTATGTTTCCACCCCAAGTCAGACACACCACCTCTCTCTGGTTGGAGGACATCCAGCACAATCCTCTTCATCACTGACATCTACTCCCCATCCCTTCAGGTATCCTGGTCACCTCTGCCTGGGAAGGACACCTTCCAGAAGGGTGACAAGAGAGGATCATTGTATAAACTCAGGGGTATTTCTGCCTACAGTGGGTTCATACACCTTGTGGGATGAAGTTGAAAAGTTTTCTGGAGTATGCAAGACATGGGATTTTTAGGGGAGGGAGCAGATACAAGCAAAGACAAGGACCACAGGCATTTTGCATAGAGCAAATGTGGGAAGACAGACGGACAGATGAGAGGAGCTGATCCTGTGTGACCACGTGTCTGATACATGTGCTGGCCTGGCCATGCTGGTTGCTCTGCCTTGTTTCTCCACCTGCCAGTACTTCCCTGGAGACACAGTTGTCAAATCCAGGTGGGACAGGGAGCAGGGCTGATCCTTCACTCTGTGCCTCAGAACCCTCTGCCCATGGGCTTTGACCACCTCTGTCAGCTACTCCAGCCACACAGCGTTCCCTGGGGACTGCCTGGAGAACCACAGTCTCTTCCCAGATGCCTCCTGCCAGCTCTCACTCACCTCAGACCTCCAGCCCCTCAGCGCAACTCAGCCAATCTCTCTCTGACTCACTCACCCAGTAGGAACCTGGCATCCCTTGAGGCTGCGCTCAGTGTGTCCAGTGCAAGCGTTTCTCCTGTCTCCTGGGTCTCAATTCCAAAGGTGCTGACTCTTGTCAAAGAAGCTCGTGGTGTCACCCCTGATCCCCTGTGGGGAGCGCTTGAAGGAGCCTGTGACGTCGACACCCCCTTCTGCTGCCGCTGTGGAGCTTGAACTCCTGACTTCATGCAATGACTTTATGATGCCAGCAAGAAACATTTTCAAAGAATTGTGAGATTCTGTAGCCAGAGGACAGAGTTTTACATTTTCTGACTGGGCATTTACAAAGTAAAGAGCTGTGATGCCCCTCCTGATTGTCCAAAGTTGTTCTAAGGGCTGTTCTAAGGAACGTTTCTAAGGAACATTTGGCATCAGCAGCTACACTCTGGTGTCCCTGTGGCTGCAGAGGAGACCACCTACTCCGGGTTCCCTTGGCATCGTCGTGGG
>JAHREE010090844.1:0-10367 GCA_033628505.1 Tringa tobata | reverse complement strand
CTGGTATTAATCAATATGTGACAAGGTGTATATTTGCCTTTAAAATTACACAGCTCTTGTTCATTCGCACTCATTTGATATTTATTTTCTTCTCGGTCATGCCTAACAACAGGGAGGAGGTTGAGCTCCGCATGAAATAAATGTTATCAGCTGCTCTTTCTTAATTAGAAATGGGTTAATTATAGATTTTTTTTCTTGTGACAATATATTAAAAAATAATCGGATTCTCTAAAAAGTCAAGTGAGCCATAATACCTGTTCAGCATTTCTTTGTAAAATCAAGGATTCTATGTTCAAATTCTCCATTAGAGAATTTTCTCTACATCACCAGTTGCAGATACTAGCACCCCACCTTTAGATCATACAATCTTTACTATACTTATCTGTTGCAAGTGTAGTGAGTGTGCTTCAAGCTCCTTTGTCTACTTCTACTTTTTAGCTGAACATCTCCTGCCTCACAATGTCTAGATGGAGATTGGCGACAAGCAGTGTCCCTTAGAGCTCTGTACTGGGACTGGTACTGTTCAGAATCTTCATCAATGACTTAGTGGGATGGAGTGCACCATCAGCAAGTTTGTGGACAATGCCAAGCTGAGTGGTACGTCTGACACACCTGAGGGACAGGATGCCATCCAGAGGGACCTGGACAGGCTCGAGAAGTGGGCCCAAGTGAACTTCATGAGGTTCAACAAGGCCAAGTGCAGGGTTCTTCACCTGGGGCAGGGCAACCCCCAGTATCAATACAGGCTGGGGGATGAGGGGATTAAGAGTAGCCCTGCCAAGACAGGCTTGGGAGCACTGGTGGATGAAAAGTTGGACGTGAGCTGACAATGTGCACTCGCATTAAAAGAATTGTGGCCAGCAGGGTGATTCTGCCCCCCTGCTCTTCTCTGGTGACACTCCAACTTGGAGTACTGCATCCAGCTCTGGAACCCTCAGAACATGAAAAACATGAACCAAACATAAAGATGGTCAGAGGGCTGGAGCACCTCTCCTATGAGGAAAGACTGAGAGGGATGGGGTTGTTCAGCCTGGAGAAGGCTCCAGGGAGACCTTATTGCAGCATTTCAGTAGCTAAAGGGGACTCATAAGAAAGATGGGGACAAGCTATTTAGCAGGGCCTGTTATGATAGGACAAGAGGTAATGGCTTTAAAGTAAAAGAGGGAAGATTTAGACTAGACATAAGGAAGACATTTTTTACGATGAGGGTGGTGAAACACTGGAACAGGTTACCCAGAGAGGTGGTAGATGTGCTGTCCCTGGAAAATTTCAAGGTCTGGTTGGACAGGGCTCAAAGGAACCTGATCTAGCTGAAGATGTCCCTGCTCATTGCAGGGGAGATTGGACTAGATGGCCTTTAAAGGTTCCTTCAAACCCAAACTATTCTAAGATTCTAAGAATTTGCTTGTCTCCCCAGTTTTCACTCAAAAACATAGTCTTCAAATTTTTCAATTCTTTTATCAACTAATACTGTGAAATACTATTTATTTTTAAAGAAGCAAAATTTTTCTTTAGATTCAAAGATATTTAACTTGTACTACATGGCTACGGATGAATTTACACTAACGGCTTCCAGAGAAGAGTTATATATTTCTTCCTGTTGCTTTTCCCTACAGAACTTAATATCTTTTCTTGCTAAGAGTTGCTGATGATCCTTTCACACATTTATACACGTTATCTATTTATACATACAGATGCTCATGATACACAGACTTACACAGCAATCTTACTTTATATTTTGCTGCTTACTTTTATCTTTAGTGCAAGGTTATACGTTTTAGAACATCTAGATACCAATGAAAGTATTAAAAACTATGATTATAGTCTTCTAGTATTTTAATAGCATTTAGGTTTTGTAGCTGCATAGTGAAGCATGAAAATACAAATAAAAAATGTTGCCTAAAGGGCTCACAATCTATTCTGCCTTTGGTATTTTCTGAATTCATTTTCATAAATACATAAAAATAACAAAACATAATTCCTGTTGAAAAAAAATATGGCATATTTTCTGCTATTCATCAAGAATTACAGTCTCTGATGTAACAGAGGAGGCAGGCTTGTCCTGTATACTTGAAATACAGGAGGACTTGTGTCTTTACTTGCCATCGCTTACAGTATATTATTTCCAAGACAGAACGATCTGAGAGGCAGTAACATAAGCCCTATATGTCTACATGGGTTTTCTCTGTACAGTGAAGAAATGGGTGGGTCTGGGTAGAGACAACCTTGGGCTAGTTCCATGAAAGTAATGGCTTTTTTAACTTCTAGTGATTTCCCTTAACATTAAGAGTAGTAAGGAGTGGACATCAGAGTCCAATGACCCTCTCAAAAAAAAAAATCTTCCTAATAGAAAGATTCCAAATACATTTCAAGCTCGAAGAGCTAAGGCCATTTATTATGTATTTTGTTGAAAGGTGTTAAGTTAGTTTTAAAACAATGCCACCCACATAAATAGCTAGAAAATATCAAATGTCATGCTGTATTCTACACTACCTCTGCTGAAATGCTACAGAAAGATGCAATGCATATATTATCTTGCCATGATAGTGAACAAATCCAATTATTTTGTACTGTTACTATTTTATGCAGGAAATTCTGATTTAATAAGTCCAAGTTAAGACAAGGACAGTTACAGCAACTATGATTTTAAACCAGTACTTGGCTTGATTGGGGTGTCAAAAATGCTTTCTTACAGACAAGGATAAACATGGACAATAGGATATTACAGTAATTACTAAGTACTCACTGCTCTTAAAGATCTTTACAGTTGAATACAAACATAACTATCATTACAAACACTAACACATAAAAAAGATTGATGGACATTAAGAGAATTTCAAGAAAGTATTAGAAAGTAGTTAATGGAATTTGAAAGCACGTCTCTCCCTCCATACGCTTAAAAATTAGATAACTCTTCTGTCAAGTCTCTAAAGTAATATTCATCCTGCAGTTCTGGCTTATAGTTTCTCCTTCCCCATTGCATATTTTCAGTACACAACTATTTTAATTTTATTTGCTATTCATTTGTATTCCAGCAATGTTAACAGCTAGTTTTGTGAGCTACTTAGAAAAATAGGTTGTTCCAGTTAAAGGAGAAAGCTTTTCATGAGAACTTCATAGTACATACCTAGGTATGGAATGTTTTAATAAACAACCACTATTTTCCAGTTTCACATTTAGGAAAATATAGCACCAAGTGAAGAAACTGCATAGAAGTATTGAAGTGACAATGCTACACATAGTTTTTAGTAGCATTTATTTTTCAGATCTCTTTACCCATTTCTTCTTGGGATCTTCCTTGCCAGTTCCTTGATTCACATTTCTTAAAGGAAATCTCAGAACTTTCACTCCTTTGCCTTTGGAATTTGATTTTCCTAGCATTTTACAAGAGCACTCTCCTATTATTTCATAAATATATTGAAATTACTGGGATTCTGCAAAATTAGACCCAGGCACTTCTATGGAGGCTGTATTTGGAAATGCCTCTTGTCTTCATAAGTGCTATGCTTGCATTTTTTTTCTACTTGCTTCTTCCCTTTACTTAATATCGCAAATACATTTCTTCTTGTTAGAGTTGTAGTACAGACGGCAAAATAGCAGTCCAGAGTTAATTAAAACCAATAGACAAAAGACTCAACACCTAAATAGGAGTTAATTGTTTGGACATTTGAATAAACCATGATGACCATATTAGGATAACCATATTGTTTCTACAAAAGAGGAACCAAATCTTAATACATGGTAAATTAATTTATACATGTGGGTGGTCAGATAGTCCAATAAACCTAAAATTCTCAAAATAAAATCCCATAACGGAATCTTGCCAATCATCTGCAAGTCTGCTTTTCTTCTTCACATGCATGTCTCCTCTTGATAGTAAATAATTTTACATAAATGTATAAACAAATAAGCATCTTTGGAGAGAAATGTTAAACAATATTTTCTTTCCCTGGAAAGGATTATTAATTTTCGTGCTCAATTATTTTCCAGTACTTGTAAGCAAGAATTTCCAATAGCGTTAACAGAGTGCATTAGAGGCGCTGCATTCTGTGATAACAAATTACTACTTCATCCAAAAATAAGACAGTTTGTCATAAACAATGGCTTGACCAATAGACATAAATTTTAATGATAGACAGATAAAAGCAGGCAGAGTGCAGTATCATTCCTAATACAGTAATAGGGCATTCCCTTGCATAACAGCTCTCATTATGTAATTTCCAGTGGCAATGTAATTTATATACTGTAATTTGCAGACACATTTAAAACTGAATGCAATTAATATTTATGCAGCTTTTTGCTTTTTTTTTTCCAACACAGATATTATTTTATTTGACCATGTTCCTCAAGTGAATTTTTGTCCTTTCATCTTTCTGGTTAATAAATCAAGGAGAATATATACATAATGATTAATGCTAATAACTGTCTTGCAATAATATTGTGATGTACTGAAGTACATGTCCTCCTGAAATTAAACCTAAGCTCCTTTACACTTCTTTAATAGAAGAGTGGTAGTAAAGATCACTACATATATGCCAAGGAGAATAGAAGAGAAACATACAAAATGTTTCAGCTTTTTGCATATTCTTTTAATTTATAAAATAGCTCATGCTTTAATTTTCTTAAAGCTTTTTAATTCAATAGTCAATTTGCATGCAAATTGAAATGTGTCAAAATGCAATACATTTAGATGTGTATCTTCATTTCTGTAATTTCCCTCTTATTTCCCTCCATGTCTATACAAATTCTTCCTAATGAGATTATTTTAACAACTTGCATGAAGCATTTTATTGTAATTTTCCTCTTTTGTAAATAATTCTGTAGATTCTTTTTGAACAGATAGCCATCCTTTCACTGTAAAGAATCCACAAGCTCTTGTGGCTGCTCAGCAAACAAAATTAAAGTGGCATGGTTTTATTAAATGATACACCTGGAAGGATTTGGGTGTATCTTTTAAAAAGAATAAGAAGTAGAAACAAATTCTGAGAAAAACTAAGAAACGCTTTCCTTTGTGCACCAATAAGCAACTAGCCTCTTCTCAATTGACAATCTTATTTTTTGTTCATTAAATTCTTTCAGAAACATAACAATTCTCAGCACTTTCCAAAGTGAACCCAAAATATAATAGAAACATAATTAGTTTAATAATTAGACTAAGTTTCAAACACGTTTTATCCAATCGCAACATAAGAAGTCAGTTTCCAGTGTGTGTGATGGGTATGATTCCCTACGTGGAAAGTGACCACTGTAAAACTGCCCTTTTTTCCTTATTTTTCCTATATTTAAAAGAAGCATATTTCTAGTGCATTTCATTCATTTTAAATAACTTTCCTTCTTTTTCTAGCAGAGGAAAGACTTATAGAGAAAACATTCAGGTCAGGATTACTATTTACTGCCCAGTCACCAGTATGAGCCCTAGAGAGCCTGTAATTTATTAAACACCCCAAGAAGATAGTGTGTGTAGCACTGCAGGACTGGCACCGGAAATTGAAATGATCAAAAATGAAACTGTAATTAGGCAAGAACAGTTGAATTCGCTACTGCCCAGGAATAAAGAACTTTCACAGTACTGCTCAAAACTATCAGTACAGAATAGTTTGATACTGAGACTTGATGGGGAGTGGAAAAACCAAAAAAAAAAAAAAAGGAAATCATATCTACTTTATCTACTTTAACTTTTTTAATCAACATATACTATAAAGCATTACCAAAGAAGAATAGCAATATTCTGTTTTCCAACATCTAGAAGAAAATCTAATCTGATTACGATAAGTAATTGAGACTTCAGATTTGCAAAGTCTGACTGTAATGGTTGACACTAAGTGGGAAATTGTGAAACACTGAGAACTGGAATAATTGTTTCTGTGACAATGAGAAATAGAAAAAAGAAAGAAGACCGCCAGAGATGGTCCATAAAGCATAACTGCAGTCCATTTCCTTTTACTTTTGAAAGTCCACTGTCCCAATGCACAATTTATGTATTTTAATATAATTTGTATAGCTTGTCTTCAGCAGACTACACATCCCTCCCAGACAGCTGCCCCAATAATCAAACCATAGAACCAAGTTTGTTCACTTTCTCTCAGGCCTTAAATGAATATATTACTGTACTTGGAGAGTCCAGCTAAGAACTGAAAACAGCCCTTCTCAGAATATTTTAAGAATGCATGGCAGATGAGTTATGTATCTCATCAGGAGGAAACAAGACTGACTTGGTTTCTTATAGCCTGACGAATGATTCAAATCCTGTGACACTGTCAAAAGATGCAGGCCCAGACTTGAACTGCAGCTGGTCTAGTAGATGTCCTCCAAAAACATTTACAAGAGCCAAGCAGTTTACATCTGAACTATTGCCTGTACTTTACCCTTGCTGCCTGCTGCTAGTGACCATGTAGTTCTGGTCATATTTAGGAGGTTGTTTCTAAGCACCAGAGTTGATAAACCTCCAGGATTAAGTGCAGTTGAGGAGATTGGGGAGAAGTGTGTTTTGGATGCAAGCACTAACCCTGGCAGTTAGGCAACACTTGTAGGCTTAAATCCTATTTTAGATTTAGTATAAGATTCTACAGCTCACCTCTGAAACTGGATCAGGGTGTTTTATTCTTCAAACAATGTGCTTATACAAATTGTAACCCCAATATCTGAACTGCACTACTCAGGGACAATTTTAAATTTTCATTTGAAAATAGTGATTGTTTAAAAACGTATGACCGACTGCAGTAAGAATATTCTAAAGCCACATACTGCTTTTTAAGACAATGCTAAGAGTATTGCTTTTATCAGACACACTAGGAGAAAGTGAGTTTCAAACTAAAAAGTGGCAGGAAAATTAATGCAAGTCTTGTTGGAAAGCATCAATAATGTCAGCTGCAGTAGCAAGACAGTGACCAAAACACTTTAAAAATACAACACAGTTTACTTAAATGAGTAAAGCATGGTTTTATCAGTGTGTCTAGTCTGAGATAATTTCTTCCCAAAATTTTTACTTACTAATCACAATTAAAAGGTTGTTAGAGTGTGCACGGTGTGGGAGGTAAGGAGGTGGAATATATTTCCAAGAGTTTTTCTAAGAAACCCCATTATTTACAGTATTTCCCAGCACAAGAATAACATCGGCCATTTTTTGTACTAGGAAAGAATGATAACAGCAGTTTTCAGAGTCAATGGAGACTGAGTTTGCTAATGAGGTACCTGCCAAAACAGGAGTGGAGGTAGAAAGCAGGGAAGGGCCCCTAGATTAGAAAATAACTGAATGAGGTAGGTGGTTTTTTTCATGCTGGATGAGAGACGGAGGGCAACTCTGAGGGATGAAAGAAACAGAATGGGATGCTAGTGCTCGCAGATGAAAGAAAAGAAGAAATGACTCATCTCCTCTCAAAGTAAAGTGAATTTTTCAGAAAGAAGAATATAGAACATAGTATGCCCTACTTCCAACACTCCAAGAGAAAAAAGGATCAGTAGATTAGGGAAGTGAGGGTCATGATAAAGGTCATCTTTTGCTGATGCATAAGGTCATCTTTTAAAAATTTTTTAGCCACAGAGATCCATGGAAAAGAGGCAGCTGAGTTTTGAACATTCATTTTTTGTTTCTTGGGCATTCCAAAAAGAGTTGTCTTCCAGCTCAGCCTGGTCTTGTTCCTGGTGGAACACTCCCTCAGCTTCTCTCTGGATGGGGGGGTGGAATCATACTAGTCTTAGCATGAAAACAGGCTTAGCTGTGCTGTGCCTGTGACAACAACTGCTATTTCCCCCGCTCATCACAGTCGGAGAGTCACAGAATATTTGAGGCTAGAAGGCACCTCCGGAGGTTGTGTAGTCCAACCCACTGCTCAAAGCTGCGCCAACCAGAGCAGTCTGCCCACAATTGCAGGCTGCCCAGTCTCTATTTGAGTATCTCCAAGGATGGAGACTTCACCACCTCTCTGAGAAAACTGTTTGGTCACTCTTTGAGACAAAGTGTTTACTTGTGTAAATTATATATTTATATATATTATGTATTTTATATATATTTTTTTTGCATTTCAGTTTGTGTCTGAAATTGCTTCTTGTCCATTCGTTGAATGCTACCACGAAGAGACTGGTTTCATCTCCTTTTGAGCAAGCGCTCTAGCCCCCAACCATCTTGGTGACCCTCCACTGAACTTCCTCCAGTTTATCAACACCTGCCCTGCTTTAAATGGAACAAAACTGGATACAGTGTTCCAGATACATATTCACAAAGATCATTTAACAGCATACAGTAAAACATATATTCATGACATTTAACAGCAAGCACTAAGACAACATACATGGAAGAACAATAAAATAGGTAATTTAAATGAGCTTTAAATTATATACATTAGCATATAGTTCCTAAAATATGCATTTAGAAAAACTAAATAATGCTGCTCTGCTTCTAATGTTCTCGTATTATGACTGCAAGTATCCAGAATTCCAGTTAGTGTATTTCTCCAATCTGATATAGTACAAATATGAATTTCAGTTCTTGACTAAGGAAGAAGTCCATAATTTTCTTCTCCAATACATTTTATCTTTGAAATTTTAAGATGAAATCATATGAAAAATTTGTTCCGCCTAGATATGCTAGGAAAAACTCCTCATACTATAACTTAATGACCAGGAAAGAAGCTAAACCAAATGAAATTACACAGAAAGTATATTAAGCTATTTTTCTACTATACTTATAATAATAATTTAAAATAAGTCTCAAAAGAGATTTTTCCCACATTTATTTCAGTGCATCCTTATTATCTAAGTAGTCAGATATGACTTAGTCCCTATACTCAGATCGTGGTTTTTGAGTACTGGGTAAAATTCACATTGATGAATTTTACTGCACACATCCATGCTACAGCTAAGTATCAATTTACATGTTCCATTTTTACAACACATTTTGTCACTATGGCTCGTTGAATTCTTTTTAACATGTAACACACAGTCGCACAGTCTCTTTGCCTTACTGAGCAAACATATGGCAACAATGAGGTTCACCAACAGCACACAAACGCTACATGACTATTGCACCCGAGATTTGACAGCATACGTTTGTGGAGCAAGTAAAGGAAAGCTCTATGTCATGGTATTTTGTGTATACATGACTCAGTATCCTCTTCTAAAAATTAGGGATTGCATACCAGGAGAGTGAAATAATGCAATCTAGAAGGACTATAGGCAGTTTTTTAAAAGCAAACTTTGGATAAGAAAAGATACAAACGAGATCAAAAGATAAATAGAATATTTTTTTAAAGCTTATTTAGATATGAGTGTGAGGGCAAAGAAGAAAAATCAAATATTCCAGGGACAATTGAGGACTTTGAAATAACCTGAATACTGAATATTGGCATGCCAAAGTAAATGTGCAATAGGTAAACATTTGGTTTTGTCTCACATCAGGAATTAATTTAAATGAGGTCTTATCTGACATATCACTACAGTGAAATGAATGCAGTGCACTGCCCCGATTCAGCCACAATGAAACAAGTTTACTTTCAGCTGAATACCACCTCTCCAGAAAATCTACACCTAAAAGCAGATGAAAGCATAATTTACTGTCATGAAGCAAGACAGTAGCCAAGACCAAAAAAAACCCATGTCTTGTATATGTCTGCGTGTATATATATATATATTTAAATATATATACTTATATATATATAAACATGTATAAGTGTGTGTCTGCATATATATGCATAGACATACATGTGCACACATAGGAAACCTACCAGCTTGAAACACTGTGAGTATACAAAACTGTAATATTTAATATTTCATCATTTTCATTATTATTATTTATGATGATGATGATTTTGAACATTTTCATTTTCTTTTGAAAAAGCATTTCAGATTTGAAACTGCAGGCCCAGCCTATTAAAATAGATAATCCACATCAAAGTAATACCATGAAAAAATAGGTTATGCAGTCAAGACACAAATATCTGATAAAAGATAAGGAGGAGACTAATTATTTGAAATCTGAAAAAAGAGTTTTTCAACTGCAGCCTACCCAAGAAATTGATATACCAGTACAGAAACACCCATCTAGGTCAAGTCTGTATCAGCAAAAGGGTTTTACTGAGAAGTTCCTAGTAATTACCCAATGAAAAGAACATATATCAGCAAAAGCACTTTCCTTACATAAAGTAGGGGTTTTTCTTCTTATATGACGTAAATAAATTTTCTGTGGACAGTGAAATTAATGACAATAGTTTCAAAGGGATGTGTGTCTTTTATTGCCTAAACTCAGGCTCTGTGCCATAATATCTTTTTCTTCTCTTATGCCCACCATATAATGGGCAGGAAACAGTGTGTTGTGGCTAGTCTATAGTAATAAAACTGCTCTACTTAAAATATAATAAATTTTAAATATTTTT
>JAHREE010090825.1:0-11199 GCA_033628505.1 Tringa tobata | reverse complement strand
GTCCAGCTTTTCATCCACCAGTACTCCCAAGTCCTTCTCAGCAGGGCTGCTCTCAGTCCCTTCACCTCCCAGCCTGTATTGATACCAGGGGTCACCCTGACCCAGGTGCAGGACCCTGCACTTGGCCTTGTTGAGGTTCACACAGGCCAATTCTCAACCCTGCCCAGGTTCCTCTGGACGGCACCCTGTCCCTCTGGGTGGCATCCCATCCCTCAGGTGTATCAACCACAGCTTGGTGTCATCTGCAAACTTGCTGAGGGTGCACACCTAGAGTGTCTAGACTAAGTGCTTATCTACACGTCTCTAGACCAAATGCAACTAGCTCAATTCCATGATTAAAAATATCATTTACTACTAGCAATATCCCCCTCCTTTTGGTAGCAAACTCGTTACTCACATGCGTTAATTTCTCCTTTCGCTGTAAGGGAGACAAACTTCAAATCCTTCCCGTAGTTCTTTTCAGATCTTTGAGAACCACTTCTTTGATTCTGGTGACCATACTTAAATATCCTTCTCTAATCCAAGTAAAAAGTCACCGTGGAAATCTTGTTGGACAAATTCAGCAATAGCAGATCAACTCATCAAAAAAGCAAAACTAACTTCCAAAATAACTCCCACTCTTCCTACTATTTTCTAAGGCAACATCCTGTTAGCAGTCATAATCTCATCACTGCAATCACAGATTCATTATTTACCTATCCATAATTGGTTGTCGACAATTAGGGTGCAGATAAGGCCTGTTTCCAGATTTAACATGATGCTTTTCCTAAGTGAGTCCTAAGAAGATGATGTTTAAATTGGCTTTACTGCTGGGACACGTACAAGGAGACCCCCCCAGAATTTACTTACTCCCACTGCTGCTTGCTGAGGCTTCGGTGAAGGTGCCTCTTGCCTCCAAGTTCCCATAGGTCACACATCTGCTCCAGACCACGTTCTGGGCATGGTAAGGACATCATGGAGGCTGAGCAGTGTCCTGGCCCCACGCGACGCAATGCTGTGGAGAAGGGACCCCTTTTTTTCTCTCACTGGAAGTTGGGGTGGTTGGGCGTAGACTTAAATTGTATGACACCTAAGGACATACAACGTGCTTCCTATGGCTTGCTTTCCAAAACCTTGCATGAAATCTGAACAAGGTAACTAAAACTTAGGTTACCGAGTTCTCCAGTGAAGCCTGATTTTCTAAGCTCTGTTTACCAGCTGACGTAGCTGGCACTTTCACTTGGTGAGCTTTCACCCACTGGAAATTCAGAAACTATTTCTCCTGTTGTTCCCAACCGTTTCCCCCACAAAGACAGCATTGCCATCTGCTCACTGCAATCCTCTGGAAACCACTCAAAGCCAGGACATCCAAGGGCCTTACTTAATTTGAGCATCTGCAGAACTCACGCTGGAGCCTTGGAAAGCTACAGGTCTCCTTCTCCTGCCAAACAAGGTCGAGTGGTGATACTTTTTAAAATTTTTATATATAATTTTTTTTTTTAAAAAGTAAACCACACAGCTTCTTAAATTCGGACTATTACAACAAAGTAACATTTAGTTTAATAAAAGCCAATTAAAATTAGAGTAGGATGGGGAGAAACAAAGACAAAAGTGAAAACGCTTCTCCTCCCCCCCCCGGCCTTCTTCCCACGCTCAGCTTCACTCCTTCATTCCCAACTCCTCTGCCTCCCCCCACCCCAAGGAGCACGGCGGGATGGGGAATGGGGGTCAGTCCATAACAGCTCCTCTCTGTGCTCCTTCCTCCTCACACATCTGCCCTGGGCCAGCGTGGCTCCTTCCCGGGGGCTGCACTCCTTCAGGATAAACCTGCTCCTCCAGGTGCTGGGGGGGAATCTCTGCTCCGGAGCCTGGAGCACCTTCTCCTCCTCCTCCTCTCACCTCCTTCCCTGCAGGGCCCTTCCTCTCACTTTTTTTTCCCCTCACTCCGCCTGTCTCATGCTTTTACCCTTTCTTAAATACCTTTCCCCCGAGGCCCTCCCACCGTGGCTGTGCTCATTCTGAAGCCAAGGAGGGGAAAAGCTGGGATGAATTCACTGTCAGGGGAGGACCACCAAGCACTAAGGTCATGCCGGCGTGAAAGGCAAATGCAGCCTTCGGCGGAAAGCAGAGTTATTTCCAGGGGAGGGAAGGAAACACGGGTGTAACACAAGGTACTGAGAAAACTTGACATGAAATTTTATGTACAGCTCTAAGCCACCAACGTTTAAGAAAAAGGAATTTAAGAAGGGAAAGAGTGGCAAATAAAAAGTATTAGGATGGCTAGGAAAATAAAAGAAGAGATTGCTTTGTACTCATGAATGCGCAAAAATGCCTCCAAGGGTAAAAAATAATTATGTAAGGTAAAAAGGCAATGTGAATACAAGAATAAATTATTGTGAATCAGAACACGCTGTAGGCTCCTTCAGCCTCGGGCAGTATGTTGCTTGGGACTAAAACAGGTCCTCAAACTCGTCCTCAACCAGCCTCACAGTGATACTTAAACCAACACGCCGGTGAGAAAAACAGAAGAGCTAAAGCATCAGACAATCTGCATAGTCAGTGTCCAACTGCAGCCTGGTCAGCACTCTACAGAGCAACAACCTCATCCCAACTACCTCATCCCAAACCCTCCTCATTTGTTTCATATTTATTTCTTGTGACTCCTAAGTAAGGCTACTGCTGCTTTCCAGGGTACGCTTTCTTCTTGTAAATATGACCCACAAGACGATCAAGCCCATGTCAGATGCTCCACGTCTACCCTACGTGATCACCTCTCTGTACTTCTGTAGTTTGCTGGCACAGCTTGGTTTTTCAAGGTTATCATAGTTATCACCTTGATTTACTCTTAAAAGATCCTGCCAGCAGAACTGCACAGTCCGGAAATGTAGGAACGTCAACAGACAACCTTCTACAAAATTAGCCCTTTCTCAGGTATATTTTTTTCCCCCTGGTCGGTGCAAGCCCCATGCTTAAACTTCTGTGAGCACAGCTGTGGTGACAAAATGCAGTGGCAAAACTGTTTTTGGCACCAGAAGTAGCAAAGCAGGAGCAGGAAGCTGCAGACTTACACAGCAATATAAAAGTCAGGCTGAGTGAATACCTGGAGCTGCCACAACTGATTATCAGTACTAACACAATGCACACCCTCACGAGTCTGAACAGTAAATGCCAGAGAACGTACTGGTGACAGTGTCAGCTTGTACGGCACGCTAACGTGAGCTAAGCATTCCAAGCAGCAGAGACAGCTAAAAAGAGAACCATATGAGGAAATGATTATTTCAGACCAGAAGTAATGCATCCTTTATCTGATGAAGCCAGCAGTAAATTTCCACTCTCCCTGCTCAGGTCACATCCGTAAGGACTCAGAAGTGACCCCAACTGGCTCATCAGAACACACACACACACAGAGCAGCAAGGAACGGCACAGCCAGTGTCCTTGCTGCCACCGTCTTTGTGGACATGTAAGCAGGTCCCCTTTCCTTTCAAGGCAGACCTGCCTGCCACCCTCAACACCCTGCACGTCTGCTGCGTCCTTATCTTTGTCATTCCACCTCGCTCAGCTTTACTTACAGAAAAGAAAGGCACGACGTGCTGCACCAGGGCTTGTTTCTGCTCCGTGACACTACCGCTAGCAGAACGCGCTAATTAGTCACTCGGATCCAGAGCGTGCAATGTCTCTTCTAACACTGGAAACCCATCTGGGGGCTGAAAACGAGAGCAACAAGCATAATTTGCTTAATTAATGACTGCCACTTATTTTTTTTTTTTGTTCCAAATTATCAACTTAAATGCCAATGCCATGACACAAGATCAAAAGATCATCATTGCTGAAGAGCACTGTCACTAAGTGTGCTCTAAAGCTTTTCTGGGAATACTAAGTAAAATATATTTACCTATTAATGAAAAACATCTGAATAGCAGAACATGAATAACATTGAAATTCCTTTTACAGATCAGTTTCACAAAAAAAAAAAAGGACTTTATTCATACAAACACTATTATGCATTGTTCTTCTCACCCCAGTCCGTACCCACGCACATTCCACCGTTAGCAGAGCTTTACACATGAACATCTCACTTCTGCTTCAATTAATCTTGGGGACTCCAGTGCAGAGGCAGCCAGCAAAATTATGCCAACCAGTTGCTTGCACAGTGGATTCTTAGAAGAATAATTAAAATGCCAGTAACAATGCTATCTTCCTTTAACTCACTAATGCTAAAACGCATCAGGAATTCATTCCGTCACAGCACCACACAGGACACACACAATTAAGGCTTAGTATTGGCATTTTGTTATTTAGCAATGAGACACGTTTGGTTTGGTTTGGTTTTTAAATTAAGGTAGCTCTCACTAAACCACGAAGTGTCGTGTGGTAGCAAATGAAGTATCTTCACAGTTAGAACCTAATGCAAAAACAGACAACACATTTCAAATAGGTGAGCCAGAAGGGTCATTTCCATGGGATACTTTTTAGCTGTTTTAATACATACTTACATGTAGCACAGTTTCTAGGGTTTTAGTTACATAACTAAACATATTTATGTTACTAATATGTTACATGTTGGCTTACAGGTTTTATAGCTATTTCCACAGACACAACACTCCCTTTGTCAAGTTTAACAGAATATTCCAAAATAAACAACTCATCTTTTTAGTGCAGGCACTGCAAAAACTGTTTAAGCTACAAATAGCAAGTAAAAAATAACGGGCATTACTTTTATCAGTAAATGAAACTCACGGAAGACAGTTATTCAATAAAATAACTTTTATTTATGTACACAGTGTAAAGATGCTGTACCATTCAACAAACGTTATATTGTACAAGAGCAGACTGGAATTTGCTTAACACTTCTAAATTCACTTTAAGTGGGAGTCTCCCTGAGGTTAAGAAAGGTGGCTTATAACTACACGTGACATCAACATTTAATCAGTGTTATCAGGAAAAAGCAAAAAAAACCTGAAAGATTTGGACATGGGCAGTTAGCGGAAGAAGAGCCCAAAAGTACATGCTGGAAGCTATTAAAGACATCATTGTGGTAATGTGACCGCTGCAAGGCCATGACCAGTTCTGCAAATAAGAAAAAAAATCTTGTAGAAAAACTGGTGGGTGGGAGGGGAAACAATGACAGCCTTTGGAAAAACATAAGACAGGAGAGAAATGGAAGCAAACAAACTGATTCAGGAAAGCTGTATGGAGACAGTAAGAACCAGACGCCTGGCCAGGGTGTCTTAGATCAGACACTTTTCTTTTTAAAAAAACCAAACAAAACACAACAAACCCAAAATGAACAAAAAAAAAAACCAAACAAAAAAACACCACCAAACACCCCTATCACACTTTGTTGTTTGTATTGGGTTCTTTGGTTTTGTTTTGGTTTTTTTTTAAAGGAAAAAAAAAAAGCTTTAGCCAGAAAGGTGACACCAACAGCACTCCTTGCATAAGCCTGTCCAACAAGACAGCACCTAGGCAAACAAAAAATTCACCCAAAAACATATTATGCAAGAGTTTTCCAAATCATGGCAGCAGCACACCCTGTGACCTGATCCAGCCACTCCTGAAGCTGACTGTGGATTTTTCTACATCGGATTGCAGATGTGGCCTTATAAAACAGGCCCAAAAGGACTGGGATTAGTTTCACATTAATAAAATTTATAAACAAACTACGGTTAGTCTACCTTTGGGTTGAAAAGCAGCACTTGGTTATAAGAGTAGTTAGACACCAAACCCCTCAGTTAGAGGACTTTATCAGTCTCATTTCAGAGCAGTGAGACAGTCATCCACAATCATAAACCAGAAAATCCTCTCGAAGGGAGCAGCCCAAAGGTGGTGAAGAAAACACTCAACTATTAAAAAAAAAAAAAAAAAGAAAAAGAAAAAAAAAAAAGAGAGGCTCTGGATAACGGAACTGGTAACTCCAACTCTAGGCCATCAAGATGAAGAAGAAAGGTTGTCTCTATTTTTATGTCCTGTTGTATTTCTAGCTGGACTGTAAAATCCCCTCACCCCTCAAACCAACAGAAATAAACTGAGTGCTGCTATTGGCTTTATTGCATAGCTCTCCTGTTCTAGCAGGTCTAGCAGTGTTTAGCTTAACAGGTGCTCTTAGGTATTATTAATTATATAGTTAAGACATGCAGAAGGTTTTTAAGATATGCCATAACAGTCTCTGCGTGAAAAAACTCACACTAAGATGCACGCTAAAAAGATTGCATTGTGATAAAAAATACTTTTAATGAAAGATTTAAAATCCACTTAATAACATTATACAAATTAATAATACAAAATGTTAAACTTTAGAATTCTGGTGCCACTGACATAACCATCCACCTGTCTGCTTGGACCACACCGAATCTCTTTTATCCGTCCCAAATTCACTACTAACCCCAACCCTCCACATTGTTTTATTTTAGCATATAGAAACTTCACCTCCTTTAGCCAGCCACTATAAGAATTACACACTTGGTTACACTTATTTCGCTTCTGAAGCTTACACTTTCTGTCAGGATTCTTCAGAATTCTGTAGCTGAGATTTTTATAATTATGACCTTGCTTCATTGAATCCAAACCTTTAAGTTTTAAGCTGCATAGAGCACACCATCATTTTGTTATCTGGTGACTTCTCCTCCGCCTTCCCCCCACAAGCAAGGTTTGGATTCTGCAAGATATATGTTTGGATTGTATGTCGGGGTTCTGTTTCTGAGGAATTCATCCCTCTGCTTTATTCTAAAGTACTTTTAACATTACTCTCTCACGCACACAACCCTTCAGGAGAGGTATGTAATTTTCAGCTTGAGAGAACCCTTTTTTCTATAGGATGGAATCCAGACAGGCTACACTGCCAAATCACATTGCAACCTCATCCTGGCCTGCTTAGAAATTATAAGGTAGCTCAAAATTTAAATTTTCTCTACTGAGCATCAGCAGAATAACAGATAGTGTTACTGTGTAAAATTACTATGACCCTCTCAGCGTAGTTTTGGATGGGCAATTTCAGATATTCACCACTTTGTTATTATCAAGATCTGGCTATACACTTGTGACATAGCAGTAAGAAGTTTCCTCTCCCTCATAGAGCAGCCCTTCAACTCTGTGCTCACACGAAGTGAATAAGGGACACAGCAAGCTGAACACCAGCTTCCTCCCTTCACTCAAAACAAAATCCAAGACATTCTCACCAAAAATTAATAAAATGGGGTTGTTTACACCACTGCTTCCCTTATATACTTAAAACAGTATGCTCCACCACAGACCAGTACGCAAAGCCTCTAACACATGCCTTGAGCTAAAATTCTTCACAGCTTGGGCTCGCCCCATCTTATTACTTTGGGAAATAAATCTGTGTGGCAGTCACGTCACACCACATGACAAAGTTTCAAATGAGGGGTTTTTTATCTCACTAGTTCAGTGTGTCAAAACTAATGAATATATTTGTCATCCTCCTGCCACTAGGTGTCACTCTCTTCTATCGTGATCTTTATACCACCATCCGCTGTCCAAAATTTCACCCAGTAAGCGTCAGACCAATACTATTAGTGGGAGAACATCCACCACAATTTGCCAATCCCCTCCTATCTCAAAAGCAATCCTATTCCTTAGGTCAAGGAAAGATTTAGTGATGTGGCAGATAAAGCACAAAGGATTGTTAGTGTCCCTTTGTATGTTCTTCAAAGTAAAATAAAAATACTAAAAGAACAACTGAACTCATAAAGGGGGTGATACGGGCCTTCCTCCACAGGGGAGTCATTTCAGTTTCTAAAACCCTCTATAACTAAGAGAATTTCCAAAAATAACTAGTGGAACTAATTGCACGACCACTCATGTGGGACCTACAAGGAAAATAACTTTACCAATCAACAAGCAGCTTTTCAAGGCTGAAAGAGTCAAACGTTCTATTGTAGCCTCTTGTATCTAATTGATTTCAAGTCCAGAAGGGGCTGATTACCTGACTGGACAGCCAGTATAACGAATGCCTGCATGCCTACATGCTGCTTTGTGGCTGATATGAACTCATCCCATACTGAGGGCAACCTGGATACTAAAACTCACTTTGACAGTGAACACTCAAACAATTATCTTCCTCTTCCAAGTGCACTTAAAACAAACAAAAAAAAAACCAAACCAAAGACATCCAAACCCCAGCCATGACTACGTTCTACCACTGACCAATTCAGCCATTTGGAATGACTTAATTGCACACAGAACTAGGTACCCGTGCATACCTAACTTGGATCATAACTGATCTTCATAAACAACAGGATTTCCAGTATCAGCATCTCCATCATATGTGAAATAGGATTCAAGCTAAACTTGATTCAAGCTGAGCTTAATAGACAACTGTTAAGCCATTTTGAAGCATTAGGACAAAGGATACCGTGAGGGAGCATGTGTCTACTAAATCATGAAATACTGTCCAAATGACAAAAAACTGTTGGTATAATTGAAAACTAGGAGGTTGAAGATCTTACACGTATGCAGATATGAAACACAAACAGTGCTTTTAAATACTTCTGGTGCATACAGAATAATACCAGCAAAGAATCACTGTGTTAAGGAGCTTCTTGCAAAAGCTTCTAGTTCATGGGCAAAGAACTACTTCGCATTGTATTCTTCTGCTACCCTATTAGGAAACAGCTGTTTCAGTGTTATATCCTCTTCTTTTGATGCGTTTCACCGTTTAATCTCCCATTTTCCGTCGCTTTATTTTCAAAATTCCAGTCAGTTGGGCTGAGGAGTTGCAGAGTTTTTTTGTATGTCCAGTACGGGTTAAGTATTAGTGTAACAGCAAATAATCCCGAGAATAAAACAATAAAATGAAGAAGTCCCAGATTTTCCATCACAGAATTCCAATTGAAAATACACACCCACCACATGTGATAAGTAAGAATCATGCGGCAGTGAAACAGGTGGATCATCACCCACTGATTTGCCTTCCAGAAAAAGGTATTAGCACAGCCAGCCTAGAAAAACAAGAACAGAAAGTATGCAGAAGTGAGATTGTTACTTCAAGATAAGGCACTGAGGAATCTGTAGAACTAATGCAAATACTCAGCTTTCACACACACACACACTCTCAGATCTTTTTTCCACGTAGAACGATGATATTCTGCACGCACATGTCAAACAAACTCAGAATGAATCTATACCATCTCACAGCATCACACAGAAACCTACGTGGAGGACCACAGAAATATCATCCCGACAAAGCAGGCATCGCAATAACGTGGATAACAGTTAGCTTTTGGGTAAAACTGTGTTCATCTATCTAGACAAACCACACAGATTACCGATGGATAAGCGAGATGCAGGAAAACTGCTACAAACATCATTAGAAAATTGCCATGTTCTTACCTTTAGAAGCATCCAGGAAATGCACGTCGAGGGGGTACTCATCTCCAGCAACATTCCCATCAAAGGCAGATAATGTCCAGATTTCACATTGATTACTAGACCAGCCAGGCCACCAAAAGCAAGCAAGTGATGGACTACCAAGAACACATCAAATGTTCTAAACATAATGTTGGACACGTGAACAGCTACATTTTCAAGCAAGAAAAATCCAGCAGCTATTAAACAGTTAAACCAACTCCACTTTTGCTGTGAATACACTTTGTCAGCATGAAAAACAGGATCTATGAGCAAAGCCCATAATCCAGCAACACAGCTCTGAAGTCCAAACACACCACGTGTGACCGCCATATTCCAAAACACCTTCTCCTTTGCATACAAGGCACGATAAGTGGTACTTATCCATGAAGACAACCAGTGAGACAGAAGAAATACTCCCAGGTAGATTAAAAAACCAGCAGCTAAAAATGTCAAACGAACTTCCCATAAAAGATAGTCCCAGTCAAAAATGGTCCCAAACACTGGCTCATCATTTGTAGGATTCATGTCTTCTTTTTTACAGAGCAAAGCCTTGCAAAGGGGCTTGACACTTCTCACGTGCACTACAGTCTCCTTTATGCCTACTTAGCCTCTGCTATTATGCAAACCAGAAACCACGAACTCTTCTTTTCCATCTGGAACAAGGAAAAAAAAAAAAAAAACAATTAGTGTCATCCATATCATCCATGTGCATCTCATATAGAGAACTCACTTCCACTGTAGTTATGACTGTGGTCCTGCTGCCATTAGGCACCACCATCCCAAAGACAGGTACACAGACAGACAGACAAAGCTTAAGCAACGCGTTTAAAATTAACAATTGGCCTGCAAAATCTGTACTAAGTAATGCACAGAAACAAAAGCTGAAGAGGGCAAAGGAGGAAGGTGAGAAAGAGGAAGAGAACATACAAGAAGCAACCTCTGTTTTCTGACTTATGAAACTTGTGTTTCAGCAACAGTGTGTAGTTATTCTCCTAATCCATTATTCTCCTACTCGCCTGCTTTTCCCTCGCTGATTTTTTACCACATGCTACAGCTTTGGGTGCAATTCACAATCTCAAATACAGATCTGGGACATAAAACTACAAAAACTTAATCCAGTAAGTGGGACCACTTACGATCCTGAGAGCCCGTTTCTGTGTATCTCAAAACAAGACTTGCAATCAGTCTCTGAACATTAAATCACTTTCCAACAGAAAACATACTCCAAAAATGCAAGAAGAGTATGGAATGCAGACAAGCAACATTAATATGTATTATTAACAACATTAGTGTAATTAACTGAACAGCCCAGCAGTAAGTGCCTCAAGTTAACTGAAACTTCCTGAACACACTGCAGTTCAAAAACACAAGACTTGTGGAGAGGGAAGAGCCAGATAATATTGAAATATTTGAACACCAGCTGATTTGATGAACGATTTAGGCAACATCAGCACGACCGCTAGGCCCACCGCAGCCTGCAAATGCTGAGAACCACAACACACTTGGAAGCTGGGTGGGAGCGAGATGAAAAAACCACCACAAGCACTGAATACAGAGCCACTGCTGAGATGACAGAACGGTCTGGGTTGGAAGAGGCCTTAAAGATCATGGAATTCCAACCCCCCTGCCCTGGGCAGGGACACCTCCCACTAGGCCAGGTTGCTCAAAGCCCCACCCAACCTGGTCTTGGACACTTCCAGGGACGGGGCATCTACAACCTCTCTGCTCAAGCCTTGCTTCACCGTGCCACAAACGCCACCACGGCAACCCAGATCCCGTAGGGACCTGCTCACCCTGGCTTTTGCTCTCGCAGATGCCCCCCCCCGCTCCAAGACGGGGTCCCGGTGGGAGCC
>JAHREE010090818.1:0-18237 GCA_033628505.1 Tringa tobata | reverse complement strand
GCCCTGTCCAACCTGGCCTAAGGATGGACTTGGTGAGGTACTAGTCCACCTGTGTAGATAGGTATATCCCCCTTGCACAGTTTTCTTATGTTCTGACAATTAACTCTATAAACACTTTTTTCTTCTACAGTCTTTCCGTAGCACATGGATCACTCTGGATGTGGATTAAAAACTAAGGAGACTGTTTAACCATAGGTTTATCTGAAACAGTTGAGCACCTTTTGGTGTTGAAGGAAGGGCAGCCCCCAGCACAGCCCTGGCAGTGGGCTAGCTGGCAACCCGCCTCTGTGCCCCCCACTTCCACTGCCTGGGGCCGGAGGCTGAGGCTCTGCCTACATTAAGTCCCTTCCTGAAGTCTTGCATCTCTTAACTACAGCTAGAGTAAACCACACTAGTTTAAGCTACGTTTTTTCCCCACACATTTTTTTTCAGAAGGACTGAATGATTTGTCAACAAGTTCCTGTCCCTTCTCATACTCCCATAAAAGCATTTAATATGAGGAGGCTTAAGAGACATCTGACTGCAGGAAAAACTTTTAGAACAGCAGAGTATAACGCTGCATGCAGGTTTATTTTGCAACTTTATCAGTTTTACCTTTATTTGCCTTATTCTGTGTTAGGCTTCTTGCAGAGAAGAAATTTACATGGAAAGGGAGATTTGCAATTCTGGTTAGCACTGACAGGCTGTGTGTAGAGAGAGTTACTTTGTGACAGCAATGATGTCTTATTACTGTTGCACTTAATGGAACACATTTTGTGGCTAAAATTGTAGTTTTGGGGGAGGCAACTGTGATTTGAATATTTTTATTTATAACTTCAAATAAAGAAAAAACAACTCTGATTTCTTCTTATATAAAGAGTGGATAGGTAGCAAATAACACAGTGGAAATTTTTCTCACTTTTTTGTGTCAAACTTTTGTTTGTTTCTTTTAATCTTTTCAATATCCCCTTGATGAAGGCAAGAAGACATGTAAGATGATTTACAAGCAGGTTATTTTTAAATGTCCCTTTAGCCTTTAAACAAAGAGTAGATGGTCTCTTCACTGTAATGTAATCAATGTTCTGTCACCTGCTCACTGCAGTTTGTAACTGATTTTTATTTATAAGGTGTTGTTTCACAAAGTACAGCTCAGTGTTATCAAAAGGTCTGAGTCCCTTTTACCACTGAACCATAGAATGGTTTGGGTTGGAAGAGACCTTTAAAAGATCATCTGCTCCACCTCTCCCTGCAATGAGCAGGGACACCTCCCACTAGGCTGCTCAAAGCCCCATCCAGCTTGACTTGAACACCTCCAGGGATGAGGCATCCAAAGTTTCTCTGGCTAACCTGTCCTAGTGTCTCACCACCCTCACAGTAAAGAGATTTCTTCCTTGCATCCAATCTAAATCTATCCTCATTAAATTTAAAACTGCTGCCTCTCATCCTGTTACTACAGGCTCTGCTAAAAAGTTTGTCTCCATCTTTCTTGTAGGCCTCATTTAAGTGCCAAAAGCTGCAATAAGGTCTCCCCTCAGCCTATTCTTTTTCAAGCTTACCAACTGCTACTCTCTTTGCCTTTCCTCAGAGTAGAGGTGTTCCAGCCCTCTGATTATTTTTGTGGCCCTCCTCTGGATCCGCTCCAACAGGTCCATGTCTTTCCTGTGCTGAGGGCTTCAGAGCCAGTTGCAGCACTCCAGGTGGGGTCTCACCAGAGCAGAGGGGCAGAATCACCTCCCTCAACCTACTGGCCAGACTTCCTTTGATGCAGCCCAGGATACAGTTGGCTTTCTGGGCTACAAGTCCACTTTGTCAGCTCACGTCCAGCTTTTCATCCACCAGTACCCCCAAGTCCTTCTCAGCAGGGCTGCTCTCAGTCCCTTCATCCCCCAGCCAGTACTGATACCGGGGCTTGCCCTGATGCACGTGCAGGACCTTGCACTTGGCCTTGTTGAACCTCATGAGATTCACATGGGCCCACCACTGTAACCTTTCAAGATCCCTCTGGATGGCATCCCTTCGCTTTAGCTTATCAACTGCACCACTTGGCTTGGTCTCATCTACAAACTTGCTGAGGGCCCACTACACCCCACTATGTCGTTAATAAAGATATTAAATGGTACTGGTCCCAGTACAGAACCCCGTGGGACACACTCATTACTGCTGTCTACTTGGGATATTGAGCTGTTGACTGCTACTGTTCAGATGTGGCCATCCAGCAATTTCTTAGCCATCTAACACTCCATCCATCAAATCCATATCTTTCTGTCTTTCACCCTGTCAGCTCTGGAGCTCATCAGACCTTTTCATAGGCAAATTTAACTGACCAGAATAGCAGAAAAACTTGTACTTTAACAGAGTTTTCTGATGGTTTGTGAGTTCGGTTAGCTTTTGGAAAGTCTGGCAATGATGTGAGCTGTCAGGGAAGGTGGGGGGAGAGAAAGAAGAGAAAAGAGGAGCCCTTCCTGTTTTGCAGCAGCGAGCCATTAGATCACCTCATCTCCCCAAGGAAGCATAAGCATAGCCTTAATAATTATGCCAGGTCCATAGCACATTTTGCATTACGTTCTTCAAGTATCTAGGATAAAAGAAGAAAGTAGCATAAATGGTTTAAAACATGACACAGTAAGCTTGAAAGTGCGTTCCTATGTACGTTCTCATCTTATATTACCTGTTGCTACAATGAGTTATTTCAATACTTGATACAGTGGTCTTTTACTTGGCTGTTTTTCTTGGCAACTGTTGGTCTGATGCCCAACTCTTGTACGTGGTGCAAAGATCATGAATAACTTGCTGTAATCGTATGAATACTGAAAAGTACAGGAAGGCCACTTAGTACCTCTCTGCATATCTAGTACTGGCAGACCTGTTTTTTTTGCTTGTTGTGTTTATGTCTTTGAAATAAAAGGACAATTAATTATTTTTTTAAGGTTTGTTATATCCATACGTGCAATAAAAGTCTTAGACTCCAGTACTGTAGTACTATTGCTGGGTGATTTTAGTTGGGGGAGGTATTGTACTTCTCAGGAACAGTATTCAAGCTTTAAAAAGAAGAACAGAAGTAGTAGGGAGAAGTAATAGGGAATATCACTGAAAAAAATGCTTTCCTTTTGAGAGGGATGACGGGGAAAACAGGGACTTGCAAAGGAAGAAATATGTTTTATAAAACCAGGGTATGCTTACAAAGGAATAACCTGCAGGTTGTTAGTGTTACTAACCTTTTTGAGTCTGTGTTGCATTTATGTGATGAGAAATTGTCTAGAGTTCCCCTCCTGTGATCAATGTATTTTATTTACTCTGAAGAGCTGAGACTGCTTCAGGCCAAGGAATTGACTAAAAGTCCCCTGAACAAGTGAGAGACATTTTCTTACTCACTGTAGCATGGAGGGTAGAGTTGTTATGTGTTTTAGTGTGGTTGATATCTGCAGAACTTGTCTAAAAAAAACAAGTTCCTGGCTAGACAAAATATATGATAATAGAGTTAAGTCACAGTGTGATAGTGCTATTGCCACTGTGTGAAAAATTGGAGAGCTTGCCTGTCTTTTATGGTCCAACAAGCTTGTATACTTTGAGTTAATTCATTATTTTCACCTTGAGTGAGCCCAGGACCGTGCTGTTTCTTGTATATCTTCCAATTCTGAAAACCAAACGTGCACTAAGGCATATGGGTTGACATTTTTGTTCTTACCTTCTGTTAGAACCATTAGTTTTATAAGTCAGGGTATACGGTCTTTACATGCTGCAGCCTGGTAATTCTGAAAAGAGCTGCTGAACATGTTGAAAGTGCCAGTAGGACATACCATCATCTCATTTTGACCCTCTCTTAAGTTGCCATTGGGGACCGATTTGAAATGCATTGTTACATTTTCCTACTGTGCTTTTTAAATTCATGCTCCATTGGTTTTCAGCACTCTCTCCAGTTCTGTACAGTCTCTCCTTGCCCAGTATTATGAATGTTTTGGGATTGAAATGGTATTTACACAGATCTCCCAGAATGTCTTGGGAAATTTCTTTTTCCAAAAGGAACTGTCATCTGAGTTTGTTCTGTAGTGTAAGAAATGGTTGAAAGGATATTATGGTCAGTGGAAGTAATGAAAAGGGAACAGTTGGGGCTGAAGGAAAGATATTATTACACTGGTGACTTTGCAATTCAACTTACCTGAACTTCCTCCTGCATTTTAAAGAGATATGTATTTATTCTAGTTAGTTCCATTTGAAGTCAGCAGGAGCAGAATTGGGTCCCTGTAGCTCTGTTTTTCTGGCTGATTCAAGGTGTCTTTAGCCTCAGTGCCAATGAAGGAATAGACTTAAGGAGTTGCCATCTGATGTGGACCTGGTTCATACTGCAGTTGTCCTCCAAAAATGTGTCTTGTGTCTATGTGTGGTAGGTGAGAAAGGCCCTTGTGGGAAAGTAACGGAAGATTGGCGAGGAGGACTGTAAATACGCTCAAGTGACTCGCATGTGGGGTGCTGGAAAGCACATCTATAACACTAACTGTTGCTTAGTTTTGTGTGCTCAACAAGTAGAACATCTGCACTTAGATAACATAGTCCTGGGACAGACTCAGGGGCACCTTATCAAACACGCCTGAGATTCTTGCCCTGCTGTTGAAGAGATCAAAGCACAGCAGAAAACTCTGCCTGCCAGAATCCTTGAAATACAGGCCCAAACAGCAAGTGGGAGCTCTCTTGCTCCCTCACTCCCTTGCTAACAAGGACTCTCATGCTAATAAGGACTCTAGCTCCCTGCCTCTGCCCAGGTGCTGCTTCAGAGGTTCCCCAATCCATGAGGTATTGAGATTAAATTTGTTCTTTGCCCTTAATCCATGGTTTTGTGGTTTTTCCTGTGTCTTGCCTGCATCAGCTCACGCACCCCTGAATTTGAGAAATCATTTAAATAGAATATTCAATGCCACTTTTAAAATACACATTAAAATTAGGTAGCAGTGATACCGTGAAAGAGCTTTAGTTTGCTATGAAGTCTATAACATTGTTAAAATAACATCAGGAGAAGCTTCCAAAAAGTGGCAGTAACAGCAGGATGCTCTCCTCTACTTATATCTGCAGTATAAACTTTTACTAGTTTATTATGCACTAAATTGATTGTTTTGAAAGATGCAACTGTGTAGTTTTTTTGGTTGGTTGTTTTTTAATGTTCCTCATCAGCCACCTGTAACTGTATGGGATCTTATTGTAACCATTTTTAAAGAAGTTCATTCTTTCTGAGGGCTGGATGCTGTAAGCTGAGATGCCTAGCTACATTTCTGTAAACTATAGTGTACTTGGAAAATATGTGAGACATTGTAGAGTGCAAAGAATAGATAAACTTGCAAATTCGGGGCCTAAAGCTGTTAAATCTGTTGTGAGACAATTTAAAGTTTTGAGTTCATAATCTGCACTAGAAAATAAGTATTCTCAGTTAAGAAAATGCTCTTCCTAGTTCATTCTCACAGAAAATACAGGCTACGTTGTTGTTGGTATATTTTTTTTCCCAACACTTGATCTAATTTTTCTTTAATTGTTTTATTCACTTCTTATTTTTCAGGAGTCTTTGAAAAATCCTTAGTGGTCATGACATTGTTACAAGTGACATAAATTAGCCAGTGGCTCAGAATGATGGATACCCAGAAGACTACAAATGGTTTGCAAGTGATTGGAGAAGGGACTGGTATAGGGAAATCGACACTCCACATGGTGGGGTATTTGGGAAAAGTCAGTTGAAACTTATTTTACATGTGTGCAAAGTTCATTTTTCTCTGCTTTGAGAGATTTTGAATTGGTCTTAATTTTACAAAAAAAATTCTCAAAATTATTTTCCACGGAAATCTATAACAATGGCGAAAGATTATCCTAAGTAAATATGTGCCTATGATTTTTTTACTGGCACTATTTTTACAAATGTTTGCATTCCTATGAAAATTGATTTGTGTTTCAAAGATCTGAGCTTGTGTTCCCTGGCAATAAGGTCCTGTGGTTTAGTTCAAGTAGAAAGAAACATTGCATAATTGTGTTGCTAAAGATACCTTATTAAATATTTGAATATTTAAATCAAAAGATAAATTTATTCAGAACACTCTACCACATGAATATATATCTTATAAATATTTAAAAAAAAATCTAGTTTACTTTTTTATATTGTATGAGGTATTACATTAAGAAGTTGCACGTTGGTTTTCTATTTTGGTATGTATGTATGTCTCACCTTGGGCTAAGATGAAATAGATAAGTTTATACTGCTTCTTCTTTTTTTTTTTTTTAGAACTGTAATCCTCTGGAAACAGCTGCACACGAGTATTGTCCAGTCTGCAAAGAGAAGGGCCAGATCCAAATTTTACGGACTTACCGCATTAATTTTCAAGAGTCCATTTTTCTTTGTGAAAATCCTCAGGTATTACGCTGATTATCAGCTTTGTTTGGTAGCGCAGAGGCCTTTACTTTCAGCAGTCACTTTATGTTCAAGGTTTTGCTGGTGATAAGCAGAATGTTAAAATAGGATCCATTTGAGTCCATATGCCGGATGTTTAGACAAAATCATAACTAGCCTGTGTACATGCAGTGTTCAGGCATAGCTAGCTACCCTAAAGAGTTAAAGAGTAGATTAAAATGAATGAAGGAGAGCAAAGCAACACAAGTGGTACTAAATAAATCTTTGCAGGAATCTGAATAAAAGGCAAAACTTTGATAATCTGTGTAAGTAATACACAACTCCTGCAGATGTGAGTCTTCTGTTTTCCCTCCTTTAAGTCTGAGTAATGCAAACAGGTTTGTAATTATAATTACAATGTTTGGTTGGGTTTTTTTCCCCCGTTTAAATCTAACCTTAGCTGGATTTCTGTGCTGCTAAATATTTGAGTTGTGATTTTGCTGCCTGTCCCTTCTCCACTACTCTGTGTGTGCGGGGAGGGTACAGCAATCCCATATAAACTGGTGCCCTTAAATTAGTAGACAGAGACTAGACTAGATATGGGCCTCAGAGTTTCTTTTCCCATCCCTCTCTGCTTTTAAATAATCATAGTATCATTCTGGAGATCAGTAATAGTGGATTTGACTACATTCTGGTTGCAGAATTAGCTATATATGTAAGATCCTACCAACACCTGGTCTAATGCAGCTGGCTAGCCTGAAAGATACCCTGCCAGTTTCAGCACCAGTAATTTCTCAGGCATGGGATGATGAAGCCAAATCTACCCTGAAGGAAGGAATTTAGCAGAATAAGACAAGAGGACTCTCCTGAGCAAAATTAGCTTGTTTTCAGGGGCTGAAAGCATTTACTGGAAAAGTAGCATTGATTATCACTACTGATATATTTACTTCACAATTGCTTATAAGGCAGCGGTTGAATAAAACACCCTTTCTGGTATATATATGTTGAATTTATGTATTGATTTCATTAAAATACCACTTTATAGAAGTTGTACATTCTGTTTTAAGAATATGGTTTGTACTTCTTTTAGCTCTTGTTCACCTGAAATTGCTTTATAGATTTCACTGTAACTTTTTTTCTTTCCTTTAGTGTATCTACCCACTTGGTTATAAACCATTAAACAGCATAATTACTTCTGCTGATTCTGAAAATCATCAAGTTCCATCTACTCCTAAGAAAAGGAAATTGTGTGATACCAGTGACTTTTCTTCTGTTGAATCACGTTCAAAAAAAGCAAGGGCTAATAATGTGGTAAACACTGAGCACACTGTTAATACAGACCCTGTTGTCAAATGCTATCAGAATAGTTTATGTATTCCCAAATCAAGCCTACATGATGTGTTACAAAAGGACGCGCAAAAAACTAGTAACGATGTGGAGCCCAGCATGCAGAAGGCAGATTTTGAAACAAACACCAACAACTATCAAGGAAGTCCACGTAAGACTCCTAGTCTTAGAACACAACTTTTGCCGGATTCTGAACTTCGCTCAACAACTTCTGAAATTTTGCACGAAGAGGATAAAGATTCCACTAACGACACAGAGTTACGTCTTCAGTGGAGAAACACACATAATCTTTGTTGGTTAGATTGTATTTTGTCAGCACTGGTACACTTAGAAATATTACAGTTTGCTCTAGCAAAAGAATATAATGATGAAAAATGTTTACTCCAGAAACTCTTAACAAAATATAATCAAGCAACTGTGCTTCTGAATACCTGTAAAAGGAGTAAAGTAAAAGGTGAGTAAATTTAGCTGCTGTTTCTTCATATTCAGACTGATCTGGTCTGGTACAAATACGTAGAATTAGCACAGTGCACTTAAATATGCAGTTCTATTTCAAGGTCACAAAAGAATGAGTTATCATGAATTAAGCATGAATTTGCAGAGTAGTGTGCTTCACCTAGCAGAATCCTAGTAACCTCTGAAATTCTTTTTCTTGGGGTAAACGTGCACACTTTGAAATCATCAAACACTAAGCATCTATTGATTTATTATTTTTTTTGTGTTATCCCACATGGAGAATATGTGAATTGTTTATGTAATTGAGTTTGACTGTTTCTTTCCCTCTGTCTGTTCCCCTCTTCTATTTCCTTCCCCCTATCATATTAGGATTCTTTTCTAATCTTAATCTTAAAAATAATTTCTGTTGTGGGTTATATCCTTGTATAAATGGACAGTTGTCTTGTCACACCAAAAATAGCAAAGCTGGGAACATATGTTCTCATCTGGCTCCAGCTGCACTCATTGAAGGAACACTTTCCCTGAGGTCTGCAAGCTGTGCTGTGGATGATAGTGCTTCCTAGCCTGTTTCAGTCCAAATTAATCAAGCACATTAACCTGGTTCATACTACCTGGAAGGGGCTAGTGAGTACTCGCAGGCTGGAGGACTGTAACCTCCAAGCACAAGGGCAGTGGTGGGCAGTTGGGGGCAACCTTCCAGGCAACACAGCTGGAGTCAGAGGAGGATGTAACACTGTAATGTGTCACCTTGGTCATTTTCTGATTGTAAACTCGTAACTAAGATCTGTAACTCACTCGTAAACTAAGATCTGTTTTTCTTAGACCTCTTAAACTGACCCATTGGTGTCATAAGTCTGACCTTCTAAGAGCTCATCTGTTAGAGAATTAATACAAATTCCTGGTTAGCCAGTACCTTTCATAATTTTTTTTTTCTGATAGGTGTTCCAAGTAAAGTGTGTGTTTGAATACAGAGACTGTAGTCCCAGAACAGCATTATATAACTTGAAAAATATTGTATCTTTCCTGGGAAAAATAATAGGTATATCAAAAATGGCTTAATTCAACTTGTGGCAGAGAAAACAACTATTTATAGAGGGGAAAAAAAATCCAAAAATATTTTGAAGCAATTCATGTACTCTGCTTGTCAGAAAGTCAGGCTGCTTGATTTTAGGGTTTTGACTATTACTTACCTATACCATCACAGAACTTGTCTGAGATGTTTTCCTTTCCCCTCTGTTGTGCTGTGTTTGCAAAGGAGCTCTGGTGTGCAAGAGCCCTTAAATGGGGATGTTAGGTGTTGGAATATAGTGTCATTTGAGATAACAAACTTCTTCATTTCCAGGAATTGCTGCAAAACAAGTTAGTTTATTTGTGCAACAGCGGAGAGTGGATTGGGTGAAGAGTGTTGTTGTAGAGAATAGGTGTAGTGTTTATACTGCCCTTCTGTGTAATTTTTCAGCATCTTTTACATATTGTTGGTTTTTAAAACAATCAAAAGCAATAGAGTTGCAAGGAACTTCTGTTTATCTTTTTTTTTGTTTACATAGGTTTTGTAAGTTAGAAATCATTTTCACAGCTATTCTAAATCCTTTAATTTGTGCAGGTTATGATCATGATTGTGTAGTACAAGTTATGTTCTTGCTTGTGCTTTAAGAAAGTGTTTGTGTATGAACAAGGTACCTTGTAAATTTAAAATACGTAGTAAAATATATTATGTACACTATTTTAAAATTAATTACTATTTTAAAGGCTAACTTTAGCAAAATTACTATTTAATCTGGAACAGCACAATTAAATTTTTTACTATGACTTGTATGACATCATTACAAAGCATGTAAGCAAATTTTTTCACTTTTGATCATAATGTTCAGGTTTTAAAATCTACTCTTAATCTCTGAATCTCCAGTGTTTGCAATGTCTGGTTACATTATCCTTAAATGTCATTACTATCTAGCTATAGGTATAGGCTCTTAGGCATAGTTTAAGTCAGGTTGAGTAATTAACTACTGGTTAGCAGACTGCAGTAAAATGTTTATAACTCCTGTAGATTCTTCTGTAATTTTCAAATTGATTAACACCAAACGTTGGCTATTTCACCAACAGTTTTAGGCAAACAGGTCAATATGAAAGGCATCAGCTTGCAGAGAGTGACTGCATGTTAGGGATACATGAGTGTGTGAAAGGGTGGGGGTGTTACACATAAATACATGAAAGCATATGTATTTTTTTTCTTTAGATGTTCTTCCAAAAGCAGAATTGCATCTCAATGAAATCAGAAACAGAATTTTTACACAGCTTCAACCTCGGCTTAAGTGTGAATTGGGTAAGTAACTAGTGCAGCATCTCAGTATTTACTTTCAGGAAACTCTACGTGTAAAGCCTTGTAGCATGTCAGTATGTAAAAATATGAATGTATACATGCAAATAGCTTGCGAATCCTTTTTTAAAATTATTTTATTGGTGACATGCACATACTTTACATTGTGATCAGCTGCTTTGTCCCTTGACTGTTTTTGACTGTTTAGAGAGTGTATTCTCGTCTTTGTAACTCTGCTGTGGTCATGAAGTTGTCATTGATAACAACCTAATAACATGGATCAATCCCTTTGCTGTGAGGATTAGAAATACAGCCTTGAAGGGATAACTGGATTTCCTATCATACCAATAAGCTTATATTCTTCATTTTTGAAGTACTGAAAGCTGATTTCAAATATTCAGTGACTTTTTTCTGCTCCGTCTTCAAAGGTAAGCAGGAGAGTCCAGTGTTTGCGCTGCCTCTGCTCTTGCAGCTGGATCAACAAGCTGAGAAACTATTCTTGCATTCGTTTTCATGGAAGTTTGAATGTCTTTGTTGTGGCTACAAATACCAGGAACGGTGAGATTTTTTTTTTAAAGTAGCTTCTATATAACTGTTCTAGCATACCTTTTTAAATCTGCATGTAATAGTTGATTTTGTTCAGATCTCTAGGTTTTGTACAGTTTAAGCTTGTTGGGGAAGTTTTATGTGATCCACTTTTTTAGGCTAGCATTGGCAAATAGTTTACTGCTATGTCATGTCTTAGGAAACCGTGTTATTTAATTAAGAATTAGTAGGTAACTGTGAGTCCTTGGCCATGCTCACTCTGGTGTTTTGCTAAGAGTATACAAATTGTTGTGGTTCTAAAGAATATATGCCTAGTACACTTTTGCTGTTGAAGAATATCTGTAATATTGATTTACATTACAAAAAAATCAGAGATTCTCTCACATAATTTATCCATTTTATAATAGTATTCCAGGGAAGTAATTTATTGAGAATTGATTAGTTCTGTGTAGCTGCAGGTACAAGCTAGTCATTTAGGCTCCTTTTAGAGTCAGCAGAAAAAGAGAGACACCTTAAGAAGAAAGCTCATTTCACTTTACATGAAAAACACCTGTTTCTCTCCACTATCTTAGGTTTTTACGATAAAATTCTAGATCCCCAAGCGAGATGAGATTAATGCTGTCCGTTACACTGCCAGCTAAGGTGTAGTCCTGGTTAATAGGATGTGTTCAAGAGCCTTTGTTACATACTGTGCTATTTTTTTCTAAAGTTGAAAAATCTAGGGTAGGTTGGATATAAAGGAAGTCCTTTCTGTGGCTAATGAATGAATAAACTACGTTATTTCACTTTAATATCCCGTACATTGTATTTTCATACAATATAACCTCTGTGTAATTTCAGCTCTGAATGTACTGTTTTTTGAAAACAAGATCTTGTATAACAGGGATTCTGAGGTAATTTGTTACCGCTTCCTTCTCTCCTTGAGATTCTGTATTAGCTAGTAAATTACACAAATCCTGGTACAAGCTCTCTCTTATGTCGGAAGGGAAACAGAGATAACATGCTAAGGGAGAAAGAGCAAATAATGTGAAACTGAAGGCCACAGAGCTGCTGAGAACAAATGGTGACTGATACTGTTTGGCAGAACTGAATTCAGTGCTGACTTGGATGTGATGCAGTCACAGTGGAATTCATACAAATACCATGAGTGTGAATAGAATTTGGCTTTGTCTAAACATTTTTATAACTTTTTTTCCTCCTAGTAAAGTGTGTTTATTCATTGTTTTCTGATCAGCAACTCAATTTACTCTTTTTTTTTTTTTTTTTTTTTTTGTGTGTGTGTGTGTCCAGGTTTAGGAAAACACTAACAACATTCACAAATATAATCCCTGATTGGCATCCATTAAATGCTGTTCATGTTGGACCATGTAATAACTGTAGTGACAGATCTCAAAGACGACAGATGATTTTGGAGAGGTGAGTTTGGATATGTGAACTTGAAAATAAAGTATATAAAATTTTAAGACTTAATTTATTGAACATTTCACTTTAAAAACCAAACTATTATCTTGAGTTTACAGAGATTCTAAACTTTAAACTCTGATAAATACTCACTTTTGAAGATTTTTAGATCGTTCTTAAATGATAAGATGGCAAATAGTGTTTAATAAGCATGACACACAGAGCAGTGTTTAACATGCTGACCAGCACATGTTTGAGCCAGGTCATAAATACTTCCTACCAAGTAGTAAATACAGACAACTGATACCCAGTGTAAGTCTTTGCACAGCCCCTGCTGTTGGTGGATAAAACTGTTGCCTGATCATCTATTTACTAGTTTGACATGGGAAGAGTGTCCTTTCCAACTGTGGTTATGACACAGTTGTCATCATTTTTTTTTTTCACCTTTTCCCCACTCCCAAAATCCCTTATGTTTTGGCTTTTTCTCCTAATCTATAGCAAAATGGAATGTCCAATTGGAGTATTCTTATCCCTTGACAACAATGCAATCTGAAGAGTCCTGTGTTGAAGTAGAACAGTAAGGGCGGGACTTACTTTTTAATTATGAACTTTTAACACTATTTTCTGGTAATAAACTGGTACTTTATTGTTTCTTTTATTAGAGTACCCTCAATATTAATGTTACATTTCATAGAAGGCTTGCCACATAACAACCTGAAGGACTATTCATTTCGGTTTGAAGAAGATACCTACCAAATAACATCTATTGTTCAGTATCAAACAGATAAGCACTTCGTAACCTGGTCTTTGAATCCTGATGGTAAGAACCATAAATTCTACTATAATACTTCATGAGTCTACATCAAATACTGTTTTGTGGGCTACTGCAATAGTCTCAACAGTCCGTATATAATAACAAGGATTTCTTTTGTCTGTATTCTAAAATTCATACTAAAATTTTGTGAATAATTGTGGGAACTTTGCTACTCAGGGTGAAGGTTTCAGTTTGGTTTAACTGGTTTGTTCAGCAGTGTTCTGTCCTACACTGTACTCGCTGGCAAAAGTTAAAACATACAGTCTGAGCATGACTGTGGGACAAATGATACTGGTTATTTTGAAGATAGTTATTAATCCGTTCTTGGCCAGAAGGAAGAGAACCTACGGAACTACCAGCATTAATGAAGTTCCTTTTCATTTCTGAACTTTACTGCACCTGAGGCACAAATCCATGGTAGAAACATTACTAATGGTATGATGTTTTTACCATTGATGGGAACTCCATAAATGAAGAAAGTGAAAAGTTGATATTTTCATTCTCATGCTTCTGGAGAGAGAATGTAGTGCAGTCTTATCAAGTGTTCTGACAACATGAAAATTGTCTAAATCATACTGCCAGAGTTTAAGAAGAAATAGGAAGAGGAAGCAAGCAGCTGGGAAGTGCCTAGTTAAGAACATCCTATACATCATATATTTCTATTTTTAAATTCTTAAAGCTGTAAAATATTTGGTGATGATCTATGAACATTTTGCAGATGATGAGGCAGATTATTAAAATGAGCAGTTTCTCTTAAACCTCTGTGCCTCACAGCCAGGCAATGTAAAGGTCTACTGAGAAACTTAATTTGAGAGGTGGTTCTTCCCTCAGAGCTGTGCAGGTATTTTCAGACAAGATGTCAGAATCATTAACTCAAAAAAACACCAACCAAAACCAACTTAGCTTTGTTTTTTGGTTGACCTACTCCGACCTGTAATAATATTGCTGCAAATTCTGCTTGTGTGTGATATTTTACAGTGAAAATCTCCCAGTTTTCTCTGATGTAATAAAGAATGGAGAAGAAACCTTTTATTTTTTGCTTGTCAGGGGAGTGGGTTAATAATAGTATTTGACAAGTGTCTGAGGATAGTGACTTCAATTTAAAAGTCTCTGAGTCTCTACACTGGTTGCAATTTCTTTTTCAGGTACTTGGCTTGAATGTGATGATTTAAAGGGACCATATTGCAAGAGACATAAAAGATTTGAAGTTCCTCCTTCAGAGATTCATATTGTTATCTGGGAAAAGAAAACATCCCATGCACCAGAAGAACTGAATTCACAGTTCCAGAGTAAAAACATTGAAGGTTTTCCTCTTAATAATGGACAGTCAAATTCCACAGTGTTGCATTGTGGTTTTGATAACATGGTAGACAAAATACCTGCAGAACATCACAAAGAGGATTCTGTGAGAACTCCAGATAAGAAACAGCAGCAGGTACCTGAGGATGAAAGTATTGTTCGTCACGGTTTAGAAAATCTGGCACATGATGATCTTGTAACACTGACGCTTGAAGAAATTCAGGTTGACTCAGAAGGTAAATCGCTGCTGAACGGACAGATGGTGGGCAATAACCTTGTTGAAATGGGCACACCACAACAACAGGAATCAGCTTTTTCACCTAACACTCCATATGCAGGAGAGTTTGCTGGATCTAGTCTGGCTGTGAACAATAAATGCATTTCACATGAAAATTCCAGCATTTGTGTACTTCTGGAAGAGTTGAACCCAGCAAATATTACTCCTGTGCCCAAAAAACATGACCCTGGCTTGTTGCTTGCTCAAAGAACAGATGACAGAACTAATGTACCTAACAGAGAACATGGATCAAATTCAGAACTACAGCTAAACAAGAAGTTGTCACCAGTAGACAACATTATACAAAAATCATCTGACTTGAAAGATGCAAGCAAAATTATAGTTAATTCTCAGGTTGCCAGTTCTTCTGCTGCCAATAATTCCTTTCAGCCTTCACACAAAGACCAAAAAAGAGGATTTGTAGGAAGCTGGGTAAAGAAATTATTAAGCAAGAATACTTCTTTTATGCCTTCAAGTGCCTCAGCTCTCAAGAATGAGAGAAGTTGCAGAACTCCCTCAATGCAAAAAATAAGTGAAGTGCGATTGCCAGTTAAGGGAGCAAGTAACTTTGGTGGTTTTCAAAGCAGAGGTACAAAGAAAACAACAGAGACCCCTAAGTCAGTGGTTGCTCAGAGTAATAATAGTTATCCTTTATCAAATTTCAAAGGGTTTTCTCAAAGCACTCGTCTTCCAACAGCAAGTCATACCACTGTTGAAGGTCCAACTTGGAATAAGTCAGGAAGTACGCTGGGTACCTCAGGTAAAGTGACTCAGTTCCACTCACCTGGCTCTAACTCTGGGAAGGCAGAAGAGTCAGACAGTGACAAAACCAAAAAACTTCGCCTAAAACTGTTAAAAAAACTTAATGCTAAAAAGAAGAAGTTGGCTTCACTGGATAGGCTAGCAGTGGAACAGCTGAAACATGAAAAGCCTGTGAGTGGAGGTGTAAGCACCCCATCACAGATGGCATCTCACAATGACAGTGAATTATTGCAGAGCTTTTTAAAGGAACTGCAGCATCAGATTGATGTCGCAGATAGTGAATCTGAGTGCACCAGCCATAATAACAGTGATGAAATACTGGCAGAATTACTGTCCCCTACTTCAACTGTTGCTTCCTTAGAGGCTCCAAAAAATGAAGAGGAATGTATGTATATGGAAATGGTGGATAGCAGCGTTGCAGCAACAGCGGCTGATGAGAAGACCAGTGTGCCACATGCAGCGGTGACAAGCGAGGACCACAATTATTACAGTCCTGTAAAGGACAGTAACTCGGAACTTCATGCAATAAGCAAACCCAGTGTGAAAAAACTTGCTTTTGAAAGCCCTACAAGGGAAGATATTCTTGAAGACCTATTCTCCATTTCAGCACCGAGCTCAATGGCAGGTGACATAGATTTACCTCATTTTGATGAAACTCTGTTTGAAACATGGTAAATATTCAGTTCCTTGGTTTCAAGTATTTGTTGATATTATGTATATTTTGAAGCAAAGCACTATTAAATTATATTTTATAACTAGTGTCATTGCACACTGGCTCTACTTGAACAGTTTACATTTGAGGTATTATTTTTCTTAAAATTTTATTGTAGCAGGCAAATAAGGTTTTAATGCATTTTATTTTTCTGAGAAGCAGTTATTTTAGCTGTCAGATATGATGATGATTTTTAATTAAAAGCTCCAATGAGTCTTAATTTTTTGCTGCTTTTACTATGGAAAACATCCATATTCCACTGAGTGTAAGAAATTATAAACTTGCGTAGTCTTGATGACGGAACAGTGTAAGAAATATCATTTAGGTAGTAGTGATTTATTTTACAGGATCACCCAACTCCAGAAGTCTTTTTGTCTGACATTTAAAAAAAAAAAAATAATAGAAGTACCTTCTACAATTGGGGATGTTTGATGCTTTGATACAAAGATAATTTGCAACACTAAACTCGAGGCTGGTATTCTGTTAGGAAGTCTGCTCCTTTCAGAATTACTTTTCAACAAGCTCACCCCTTGGATCCAAGGAAGGATGGATACATGGTAGAAATTTTCCTATTGGAAATTATGGCTTATACTGAGTTTTCATCCTGGATAACTGAAAATATAATTTGGCAGGATATTCTGAGCCAGGTTATTATTTAAGTAAAATTAATAAGATTTGGGCCAGAGTTTGCAGCACTGAGAAGGAAGGTCAGATGTAACTTTTAGTAATTCTTAACTGCAAATACACTAATAAAGATTTCTAAGAATTAAAATTAACTGTAAGTTAGCACCCATTACTGTTGTCTCAAGGAGTTTTTCACAGCTAGAGCAGTGCACCCCGGTCCATGTGTGAGAGTGCCAAAGAAAGGCAAGGCCAGTAGGAAGATAGTGATGGAAAATGTGGTAAGACACTGGAAGGTAAGCAGAGGGATTCTGGATTTGGGTGGCTTTCTGGATTTGGATAGCTTTCATTTTGCTAGATGGGAGTCTTTTTTAAATTCATAGACACAGAGCTTGAGGGTATTATATGCTAAATTACATTAGCTGTACTTTTTTCTTATACTCAGAAATAACAAGGATTTTATCAGCAAAGTCTTTGTTTCAGCTATTTTTAGAGGTATTCTGCATTTTTTCATGGTTTTATATCCCAAGTTCAAAACATTAAGTCCTCAGTCTTACTCTTCTAATAGGTGCAGTCGAACATAATTGTTCTTACAAGGCAGATGTAAGTGGTCTTGGATAGCTTCAACCAGGTTCACAACGTGTTTCAAAAAAACTGTCAGTGGCACTGAACTCACTTTGCCAAGCTGTTTCTGTTGCAATTATGTATATGTTTATCAAACTGGCACTTCAGACAAGGAATGGTTTCATTCTTGAAATACAGGTCTTTGTAAAGAACTTGAGCTCCGCCTCTGTTTTAAATGTTGTAATTGGTAATGTTACAATAGAAAACGAATCAATGGATTCAGAATGTAAAGTGCCAGCGTGCTGCTGGTGAAAGGTTTGCCTGTTTGTGAATTCCCTATTAAAAAATGCTGAGCAAAATTAGTGTTCAATTTATCAGTGAATAAAGTAGGTGCCTCAGTAGGACGTGAGAGGGTGAAGGGATTTTGCTGTGGAGTTTTCCAACCGGTGGTTTCTATGTGTGCAAAGCACTAAAATGCGGTGTGTCTCACTGCCCCCCGACTACTTGTTGCAGAGGTTTCCCCAGGCAGTGGGGACCTGCCTTCAAGTGCAGACACCATCTGTGACCGACTGGATTGCAGCTACCTGCAGCTGTGAAGCAGGAGCTCCTTCACTACTGGCTTGGGTCAAGGCACAGACCCAGGGGAGAGTGAAGCAGCGACCCTGGGGTTGGTGTGATGCAAAATGCCTAGAGCAACGCGAAGAAGAGACACCGCTAGAAGATGAAAGTCCTGGTGTAAGGAAGGATACTGAATGGTTTGGGTTGGAAGGGACCTTAAAGA
>JAHREE010090701.1:0-13482 GCA_033628505.1 Tringa tobata | reverse complement strand
ATCCCATGGTATTAGATTTCATCCCTGCACAACTAGATTGACAGGGCATTAAACTAGATGGGAGGGGGTTGATAACAGGCTTATCTGTGATAAGCTTTAGGGTACCACACCAGGGTTAGAGGGACAGGGTGCTAGTAAGGGCCTTCAGCCTGGCTCCCTGAGCCAAGCTGGAGACCCTTCACTACAGTCAAAGTCTTATGGTGATGAGCCAGATCTCCCAGGGCAGATGCAGTGCACAGAGCAACACCTGAGAGACACTCCAGGGAATATTCCCTTAAGAAGGCAGCACAGCCAACAGCCCAGCTGAAGTGCCTCTACATGCAGCATGGGCAACAAACAGGAGGAGTTGGAAGCTACTGTGCTGCTGAAAAGATATGATATAGTGGCCATCACTGAAACCTGGTGGGATGAATCCCATGAGTGGAGTGTGGCTATTAAGGGCTACAAGTTGTTCAGAAGAGACAGGCAAGGAAGGAGGGGCAGAGGTGTTGTCCTTTATGTTAAGGAATGGATAGAGAGTGAGGAGATGTCCCTCAAACCCTCCCTGGTGTCAGATGAGAGAGTCGAGAGCCTGTGGGTGAGGATTAAGGGGCAGGCCAATATGAGGGACACTGTTGTGGGAGTTTATTACAGGCCACTTGATCAGGATGGAGAAGTTGATGAGGCCTTTTACAATCAGCCCCAAGATACCTTGCAATTGCAGGCCTTGGTTCTTGTGAGGGACTTCAATTACCCAGATATCTGCTGGAAAGGCTACACAGCCAGGAATATACAGTCTAAGAGGTTCCTCCAGTGATGATAACTTCTTAACCCCGCTGGTGGACGAGCCAATGAGGAGAGAAGCACTACTGGACCTAGTACTGACAAATAAAGAGGGACTGGTGGAGGACATCAAGGTCAAGGGCAACCTTGGTTGTAGTGACCATGGAAAGACAGAGTTCAGGATTGTGGGTAGCATGCACAAAACAACAAGCAGGACTGAAACTTGAGATTTCAAGAGGGCTAACTTTGTCTTTTTCAAGTAGCTGATAGGTGAAATCCCATGGGCTAGGGCTTTGGAAGGTAAGGGGGCTCAAGAGAGCTGGGCAATATTCAAACATTGCTTTCTCCAAGCTCAGGATCAGTGCATTCCCAAGAGCAAGAAATCGAGCAAGGGAAGCAGGAGACCTGTGTGGTTGAGCAGGGACCTTCTGAAAAAAATAAAGTGGAAGAAGGAAGTTTACACTGTGTGGAAGAAGGGACTGACGACTTGGGAGGATTACAGGGATGCTGTTAGACTATGTAGGGAAGAAACAAGGAAAGCCAAGGCCTCTGTGGAATTAAAATTGGCAAGAGGTGTCAAAGTCAACAAGAAGGGGTCTTTCAATTATATTGGAGGCAAAAGGAAAACTAAAGAAAATGTGGGCCTGCTGTTGGATGAGTCGGGTGCCATGGTAACAGAGGATGCAGAGAAGGCTGAGTTGCTGAATGCCTTCTTTGCCTCAGTCTTTACTGCTCAGGCCAGCCCCCAGGAGCCATGGACTTTGGAGGAATCAAAGGAAGTTTGGACAAAGGAAGATCTTCCCTTGGTGGAGGAGGACCAAGTTGGAGATCAGTTAAGAAGGCTGGATATCCACAAGTCCATGGGTCCAGATGAGATACACCCAAGAGCACTGAGGGAGCTGGCAGAAGTCATTGCAGGGCCACTCTCCATCGTCTTTGAGAGGTCCTGGAGAACAGGTGAGGTGCCCGAGGACTGAGGAAAAGACAATGTCATCCCAGTCTTCAAAAAGGGCAAGAAGGAGGACCCAGGAAATTACAGACCGGTCAGCCTCACCTCCAGGTCTGACCAGGATGAAGGGATGGAATGTACCCTCAGCAAGTTTGCTGATGACACAAAACTAGGAGGGGTGGCTGACACACCAGAAGGCTGTTCCACCATACAGTGAGACCTGGATAGGCTGGAGAGTTGAGTGGAGAGTTGGGCGGAGAGTTAGGCAGAGAAAAACCTCATGAAATTTACCAAGGGCAAGTGTAGGGTGCTGCACCTGGGCAGAGATAACCCCAAGCACCAGTACAGGTTGGGGCTGACCAGCTGGAGAGCAGCTCTGAGGAGAAAGACCTGGGAGTCCTGGTGGACAACAGGATGACCATAAGCCAGCAATGTGCCCTTGTGGCAAGGAAGGACAATGGCGACCTGGGGTGGATCAGGAAGGGTGTGACCAGCAGGTGGAGGGAGGTCATCCTGCCCCTCTGCTCTGCCCTGAGGAGACCCCATCTGGAGCACTGGGAGCAGTTCTGGGTCCCCCAGTTCAAGAAGGACAGGGAACTGCTGGAGAGGGTACAGAAAAGGGCCACAAAGATGATTAAGGGTCTGGAGCATCTCTCCTATGAGGAGAGGCTGGGGGACTTAGGTCTTTTTAGTCTTGAGAAGAGAAGACTTAGGGGGGATCTAAGCAATGCTTACAAATACTTAAAGGTTGGGTGTTAGGAGGATGGGGCTGGTCTTTTTTCAGTGGTGCCCAGTAACAGGACAAGAGGAAATGGGCACAAACTTGAGTATAAGAAGTTCCACCTAAACGTAAGGGGGAACTTCTTTACTGTGAGACTGGTAAAGCACTGGAACAGGCTGCCCATACTGGTGGTGGAGTCTCCTTCTCTGGAGACATTCAAACCCACCTGGAAAAGTTCCTATGCAGCCTGCTCCAGGTGGACCCACTTGGTGCAGGGGGTTGGATTAGGTGATCTCCAGAGGTCCCTTCCAACCCCATATGATTCTATGATTCTACCTGTCCTTGCTTCCACCCTCTGTAGGCTTCCTGTTTGAGTTAGAGTTTCTCCAGGAGCTCCTTGTTCTGCTGCCTGCTCCCACCAGGCCTCCTGGTGTTTTTGCCCAAGTTCCTCTTTGTTGGGATGTGTTGCTCCTGAGCTTGGAGGATGTGGTCCTTGAATATTAACCAGCTTTCTTGTGCCCCTCTGGCCTCCATGGCTTTATCCCATAGTACTCAACAGGAAAGAGTTAAGTTGAGTTGAGTTGAGTGAGTTGAGAGGCCAAAGTCTGCTCTCCTGCTCTCCTGAAATCCAGGGTAGGAAGCTTGCTGTGCACCCACCTTCTTTCCCTAAGGATCTTGAACTCCACCATTCATGGCCACTGCAGCCAAGACTGCCCTTGAGCTTCACATTCCCCACCAGCCCCTACTTGTTTATGGAAATAAGGTCCAGCATGGTTCCTCTCCTCGTTTGCTCCTCCATCACTTGTACATTTGAGGAACCTCCTGCAATGCTTCTGCCCTGCAATGGCACCCCCTGTGACATTGCCAGGGTTCAATCCCTGCAGGGGCAGAAGCTGGCACTTGTCCTTGTGGAATTTCATGAGGTTCCTGTCAATGTGTGCCCTTCTTCTCCTGCAGCCCTTTCACTGGAAGACCTTTTTAGTAAAGACTAAGGCAAAGAAAACGTTGAGTCCCTCAGCCTTGCCTGTGTTTGCTGTTAGGAATCCCCTGTCATCATTCAGCAGCATGTTCCTTGTTCAGCCTTCTTCTGCAAACACAATGACTCTTAATTTTGCTCTAGATGTTGCCTGCAGCCCCAACCAGTTCCAGGTGAGCTTTGGCTTTCCTAAAAACATGACTGAATGTTCTGGTCATATTTCTAAATTCCTGCTTCATAGCTTGATCTTGGTTTGACCTTCTGATTGTTACATTGTGGTTCCCACCTGTGTCCTGTCACTGTGATGTCCCTCCCAACCTCTCTGCCAACAATGTCCCATTGTGTGGACACAGCATGAGACAGGATCCATACGTACACGATATAATTGGGTCAAGAAAAAAACAGGTAGGAGGCCAAGAAAAACAATATCAGAGGTATGAAACAAAAACAAAATAAAAACCCCCAACACAATAAACAAAGAAAACAAACATAAGGCTCCTCCTTCTCCCTCTGCCAAGGAAAAAAAAAAGAACCACCAAAGAAACAAAAAAAAAAAGGAAAAGTAAATCCAGAAAGAAAAGTTATTCCTGGCTTTTTCAGAGATACAGTGGTAGCCCTAGTGGGATAATGAGGATCTTATTAATCTGAAGTATATGGTATTCCAGAGTTTCCATAGGGCATCCTTGATTTCCTTGTTCCTCATGCTGTAGATGAGGGGGTTCACTGCCGGAGGCACCACTGAGTACAGAACTGCAACCACCACATCCAGGGATACAGAGGAGATGGAGGGGGGCTTCAGGTGAGCAAACACACCAGTGCTGGCATACAGGGAGACCACGGCCAGGTGAGGGAGGCATGTGGAAAAGGCTTTGTGCTGTCCCTGCTCAGAGGGGATCCTCAGTACAGCCCTGAAGATCTGCACATAGGACACCACAATGAACACAAAACACACAAAAGTTAACAAAGAACTTAATATAAGAAGCCCAACTTCCCTGAGGTAGGAGTCTGAGCAGGAGAGCTTTACAATTTTGGGGATTTCACAGAAGAACTGGTTTATGGCATTGCCCTGGTAGAGGGGCAGTGAAAATGTATTGGCCGTGTGCAGGAGAGCATTGAGAAACCCCCCGCCCCAGGCAGCTGCTGCCATGTGGACACAAGCTCTGCTGCCCAGGAGGGCCCAGTAGTGCAGGGGTTTGCAGATGGCAACGTAGCGGTCGTAGGCCATGACGGTGAGAAGATACAATTCTGCTGACATCAAAAAGACAAACAGAAAGACCTGGACAACACATCCTGCATAGGAGATGGACCTTGTGAACCAGAGGGAATTGGCCATGGCTTTGGGGACAGTAGTGGAGATGGAGCTCAGGTTGAGTAGGGAGAGGTTGAGGAGGAAGAAGTACATGGGGGTGTGGAGGCGGTGGTCACAGGCGATGACAGTGATGATGAGGCCGTTTCCCAGGAGGGCAGCTAGGTAGATGCCCAGGAAGAGGCAGAAGTGCAAGAGCTGCAGCTCCCGTGTGTCTGAGAATGCCAGGAGAAGGAATTGGGTGATGGAGCTGCTGTTGGACATTTGCTGTTTCTTGTTGTGGGCGCTCTGACCAAAGAAAAGAAAGAGGAAAAATATGACACTACTCTTTAGGCAAAACCTCTCAATTTCTCATATAAATATTTCCCAATTGAAATTCATGTCCTTTCTCTGGCAAAAGAAAGCTTTGCTCTGCTGCAGTGGGTCCATCGGAGCTGTTTTGTGACAGCTCCCATGCTCACAAGGGATGTCAGATGGAATCTACCTTTAATGGGAAAGTTCAATATCTGCACTCTGGACTCTCCAGAGCATGGGATGCAGAGGAGAGGCTGAGCATTTCCTTATCATAATTTTGGATTGTTTTTTGTTTTCCACCATCAAATCCAGTGAGTGTTCTTTTGAGGCTAGAAAAATTCATTTCTTTACAGAAAATGTCAAGACTCTTGAGAGGGGACAGGCAAAAGTGCTCAGCTCTCTGTGACACAGAGCAGAGCCAGAAGAGCTGCAGTGTCCATCAGCCTTTTTCCGTCTGCCCTGCGCTTTCACTTGTGCTGCCTTGAAGATGACTTCACACACAAATTACTCATTAAAATAACACAAATATCTGAACTCATAAGGCATCAGGGGAGAACTGTTTGAAAGGGCGTATATACAAACTCTTCTCTGTGCCAACCCAGAGATGGAGCTGTGATGGAGAGAGCAGGTCACAACCCCTCTCCGAGAGAAGCAAAGGGCTCCAAGAGGAGAGTGCCGACCCCGAAGAAAAGGCTCAGCCCCCCCGAGAATCCTAGGGGAGAGCTGTGCCTTTCTGGGGGCAGCTCGCAAGGCCAGCAGGAGAGGCAAAGCAGACAGCCAGGGGTCCCGAGGGTGGGAGGCTGTAAAGAGAGAGTCACCTCATTGCCCAGCAGACACTGCCCAGAAGACATCACCAGGGAAGGGCCACGAGAGAGCTGCCTGAAGGCACCCTCCCCCAGGACGTGTTGGCAGTTTCCCCCCAGCCCTTCATAGAATCATAGAATCATTTAGGTTGGAAAAGACCCTTGGGATCATCGAATCCAACCATCTACCCTACTCTACAAAGTTCTCCACTGCACCATATCCCCCAACACCACATCTAAACGACTCTGAAACACATTCAAGGATAGTGACTCAACCGCCTTCCTGGGCAGCCTATTCCAATGCCTGACTACTCTTGCTGTGAAAAACTCTTTCCTAACGTTCAGTTTAAAGCTACTCTGTTGTAGCTTGAAGCCATTCCCTCTTGTTCTATCACTAATTACCTGGGAGAAGAGACCAGCACCAACCTCTCTACAATGTCCTTTCAAGTAGTTGTAGAGAGCGATGAGGTCACCCCTCAGTCTCCTCTTCCTCAAACTAAACAGTTCCAGCTCCTTCAATCACTCTTCGTACGGTTTGTTCTCCAGGCCCTTCACCAGCTTCCTTGCCCTCCTCTGACTCGCTCCAGCACTTGCTTGCCCATGTCTCTGCTGCCTGGGGCTGTCCCTGCCAGGAGCTCTTTCTCTCTCCCCAGCTCTCCTCCTGCCAGTGCTCCCAGCACCCATCCCACCTGCTGGGGCTCAGCTCTGCCCTGCAGAACCTCCCAGCAGCCGGGCACTGCTGGGCTGTGCAAGCTCCATGGGGACATCAGGGCAACATGATGAGGCTGGAAAAGCCATGGTGATGCTGTTTGTAAGCCAGGTTGTGTGGCTTCCTGATACTCTCTGGTTTATTGAGCCTTAAGGATAACAGATTTGGAGTTTAGGTGCATCCTTCTGAAGGCAGAGATGAATTTCTATGCCCTATTGCCCACCCAGACAACCCAGAGTAGAAGATTCCCTTTCAGGTAGATCCTGCTTTATTGTATTCCTAGAAAAGTCTCCGGGAACTGACCTGTAGTGATGTGGAGCTGTGAGCAGCACTGACCCACACAGACCTCTTCAGACAGAAAAACCCTTCCCTGCCAGAGATTGCTCCTTCCACCAATAGTATTTCCCACAGCTCCATGGGGAGCTCCACAGGCAGGCTGATGCCACGGGCATCCTATCAGCTGTCAGATGTACCAGCTTTAGGAGACCCCTCCAGGAACTGCAGCTGCATTGCCCTGCACCCAGAGACTTACCACGTAGAGGGCTGTGAAGATTTCTTCCCCAGTGAGCTCTCAGCAGCCTCCCACTCCCACCTGCCTTTAAGCTCTCTCAGCCGCGCAGGTCTCCCTTGTCTGCCTGCAGGCAGTGCCCCGAGCCTTGCTCCTGGACAGAGCTGTCTCTCTGCAGCGCTGCCCTATGGCCATGAGCTCCCTCCATCCCAGAAGCCCAGCCCAGCTCAGCAGCAGAGGGCCCAGCCCACGGCAGCGTGTCCTCTGCCCCCTCTGGAATTCCTGGAGGTGTCCTTGGGGCTCCAGGGGAACCTGCTGTGAAACAGGCTGATTTCATCCCTGATGTTCCCTCCCTCAGCTGGGGAGAGACACTTCTTTGCAGAAGTATCTATTCTCCTCCCAGAATTACATGTAAATATCACTTTTCTTGGGCTTATTATTAGACAGGACACCCAGACGGTGACAGGCAGGGATCCCCTTTACCCCTGCTGAGGGAAGGGATCCCACTAAATCAATGGAGCATCTCATCCCGCGTTTCTATTCTTAACTTTTGAACAAACCTTATCTCCCTTTCCATGCCTGCCACAAACCTACAGGAGGTAGGATTCCTCTTGCCACAGGGGTTGAGGTGTGCACAAAAACAGGCTCCTGCATGTGAGCTCCTTATCTCAGCTCCCATGTTCATCCATGGAAATGGAGGGTGGGATTGGGCTGTTCAGACATAACACCTGGTGACACTGAAGGTGTGAGGGGTGGTCAAAGATACGTGCAGGGAACTGCAAGCTCTACTGGACCCATTCAAAGAGACAGGGCAACACCTTGGGGATCCTGGTGGGAAGTCCTTTGGCCAAGTGAGCTGACCACTGATAGCCAAATAAACACCAGAAGAATTTTCTCCTACTCGTTATGTTCATGGCAGTTTTTAGAGTTCTTCATATGAACAACTACAGTCCCATGCCCCAGGGACAGCAAGGTCTCTCTCCTTTCCATCAGCTCAATTTACCAGATCTCCAGTGACTCTAGTGGCATTGGACCCACGGTCAGCCCCATGTTGCCTGACAGAATTGAGGGCAGCTACTCAATTTAATGTTCAAATCTAGACCCGCAGAGCTACATGAGATGAAGGGATGCCATGGACTACACAGGACCTACAGGAAAGCAGTTCCCCTTTCAGGGCAGATTCTTTGCCTCAGTCACCACCAGTGAGGTCTCCCAGGTCTTTGTGCTTTGAGGCAGGACTCTTGAGGAGAAGAACCAGCGGTGGATGGGGATCAGACCAAGGGTTACTTGAACAAACTACACCCTTAAAAGTCTAGGGGACCAAAGGGTTTGCCTCCAAGGGTGCTGAAAGAGTCTCTTTTCACCAGGAGGTACTGGACTGTGATGATCCCAGTAAGAAAGGCACTCAGATGCCATAAGGAATCCTTTAAAATGATGTTCATGAGATCTAGCACTGTGAGGGGAGTATCACAGAAGCAATCTTATGTCCTATCAGATGGTGGGAACCCCAGGAGATGCAGTATTAAATGGACATTTGATACAAATGCAGCAAACCATGCAGATCCCATCCACAGAAGGAACTGTCTCCTGGTCTGGTCATTCAAGTTTCTACAGGATTTTCTTACAAGGAAAGAACGCTATCCCTCATCTCTACAGTCAAACACAAACCATGTTTTCACGAGAACTTTCTGCTGCAGCACTGGATACTGGGAAGGGCACACAGGAGGCGTAATGTCTGGTAGAGAGTGGGACCTGTCTGCAGGCTTTTGTGTGACAATGCCTACTGAGGTTGTCCTGTGCCCAGGGGATCTGACAGCACAGCACAGGGGTGAAAGCACTGCTAGGAGGACCCTCATATCTTGTCATGGCACTGTGATGGTTTTGGAATAAATGAGATGTGATGGGACAGTTTGCTGAGCTGTGGTGCTGCAGTGGAAGGATAGAGGCTCTGCTGGAGAGAGTGGCAGGGAGGATGAGGATGGGGTGATGCCACCTGTGTGAAGGAGCAGCTCAGATATATGGAGCTCCTCTATGAGATGGGAATACGTTGAGTGAGCTTGTGTGAGGGAGGATGAGAGGAGAAGCCAGTAAGGGTGACATTGTCTGGGAAGGTTTAAACTACTTGATCCGGCACGTTAGGCAGAGTAAGTCTTCTGTCAGCAGGCTGAAGAAGTCTCCAGGTTAATGAGTAGGTTCCTATGGGGAACCATAAGTTCCCTAGCATCCACTGGCAAAGTAACAGGGTGCCAGCAGCCTGGAGCACAACTTCTTTGCAGAACTGCCCGGTGGGCCAGGAAGGGTGGTGCTCCCCAGGATCAGATCCTGGCCAACAAGCAAGAGCTGGTCGAGGATGTGACAAAAAGTGTCAGCCTTACTGTAGTGACTGGGAAATAGTGGGGTCCCAGGTGCCAAAGAGGAGTGAGGAAGGCCAGCAGCAAGGCCCCCACAGAGGGGTGGACTCCAGAGGAGAAGACTTTGATGTACTCAGGGGACTGAGACAAGTGGTGCCATGGGAAGCAGCTCTGGAGGATGAAGGAGCTCTGGGGATCTGATAGGCATTACGGGACAGCCTCCTCCAAGCACAAGAATGATCTATCTGAATACCTGTGAAGAGAACCATTCATCTCAGGAGGCTGCTGGTATAAACTGACCAGGGTGCAGGGCAAGAATGCAGCACACAGGAGGGGGAAGCTGGGGAAGGTGTAAAGGAGGCATTTAGAAACCTTGTCCCAGGATGTAGGGATGATGCCAAAGCCAAAGCTTCCATAGCCTTGAGAGTTGCAGGGATGGGCAGAGGAAGGAAAATGAGCTGAGACAGGTCAAGCAGAGTAAATCATACTCTGCCTGGAGGCCTGTGACAAGTGGGGACTGCAGAGGTTTGCATCTTCAATGCATGGCTCAGCCTGGGAGATGGGGATTCCCCCTAATGGAGTGTGTGAGTGTGTGTTTGTGTCTTTACCGGTCCATCCACATGGGTCTAGATGGTTCAGTCACTACTTGAAGACATTCCTGCAACCCAAATATGTTGCGATTAATGCAGAACTGGCTACTCAAAATGAAGCGTTTAATTCACTTGACCTCTTTGTTTTGACATCTTTTCACTTTGACTGCGCTCCTGAAATCTCTCTAATAGGCCACGTAAGAATTGAAGACTGAAGGAAATTAATGCCCAGGCTCCTGGGCATTGGCTCCTCAGGGTGCTTTGTGTGGCAATGAACCCTTGGGTGCCGAGTTCCTGAACTGCAGAGCCTGAAAGATTGACCAAGCCTGTAGAGAAGTAAAAGATGCCACCCTCCAGGCTTCTGAGGGTGTTAGAATACTCTACTGAATTACTTCATTGATGAGACCATGAGCAGACAAAATTTCCGTCCCCGTGGCTGGTGAAGCAGGAAGTCACAGACACTTGGTAGAGCAGGAAATGTAAATGTGGAGATCCCTGTGAAAGCCTGTGATGTGCTTCACCAAGCAGAGTGGTCAAGCCCAGAACCCCAGCCTCTGGGCAGGGGTATCCTTTTCCTCTGGGGATGCTCTAGGGTCTTCCTGGAGGTAATGTAATGTGGAAGGGATTAATGCCAGCAGCAGGACACCTTCCGGCCTCTGTGGAGGGTGGGCAAGGAGGCAGCAAGGTGCTGGAAACGTAAGAACCTGGGGCTCTCATGGGGCTCAGTGGAAGAGACAGAAGCCATAGCTTCTGTCAATGGGAAAAGGGTCTCACTTCTGTTGGGGTGTCAAAGGCCCACTGTTAACCAGGAGAGGTTTCACAAGAGGGACTTTCCATTTATGGATACTGAAATTATCAGGGACCAGCTGTGACAGCTGAATGTTCACAAGTCCATAGGGCCTGATAAGATTCCTCCCAGAGCAGGGAAGGAGCTGATAGATGTGATGGCCGGACCCCTCTCAATCATCTACCAAAGGTTTTGGGCATCAGGGGAGGTCCCCTCTGAATCGAAGCCAACCAATGTTATTCCAGTTTACAAAAAGGGTGTGAGGGAAGACCCAGGAAGCTACAGACCTGTTAGTCAAACCTCAGTTCCTGGAAAAATGCTGGAGAAGATTATACTGGGTACTATTGAAAGGCACTTATAGAGCAGTGCAGTCCTCAGGCACAATCAACATGGGTTCCCAAAGGGAAAGTCCTGCCTAACTAATTTGATAGCCTTCCATGATAAGGTCACCCACCCAGTGGATGAAAGGAAAGCAGTGGCTGCAGATTTTCTGGATTTTAGAAAGGCTTTTGATAGTGTCCCTCACAGCATCCTTCTGGACGAGCGGGTTCACATGGTGCTGGGCAAAGACTTGGATGAAGGGCAGAGCTCAAAGGGTTGCAGTGGATGGGCCTACCAGTGGTGCTCCTCGGGGTTCAATTCTAAGGCCAGTTCTGTTGAATATATTTATCAATGATCTGCATGCAAGAGTTGAATGCACCATGAGCAAGTTTGCTGATGGTCCCGAAAGGAGACATGCTGTTGAGTCTTTTGAGGGGCAAGATGCCTTGTAGAAAGATCTAGATAGGTTGGGACATTGGCCAATGATTAATGTGATGAAATTTAACACATCCAAATGCCGGATCCTGCACCTAGGATGGGGTATTGCCAGGCACAAGTCTGGGAGAGGAGTGGCTGGAGAACAGCCCTGCAGAAAGGGATCTGGGGGTGCTGGTTGGCAGTAGGAGTCCCTGGGAGTCAGCAGTGAGTCCTGGAGGCCAAGAGGACAAACTGGATCTGGGGTGCATCAAACACAGTAGAACCAGCCGCTGAAAAGATGTGATTATCCCACTGCATTCAGTGTTGGTGCAGGCTCACCTTGAATACTGTGTGCAGTTGTGGGTCCCACCATTTAAGAAGGATGTGAAGGCCTTTGAAGGCATCAAAGCTGACGAAAGGGCTGGAAGGCATGTCCTGGGAAGAGCAGCTGAGAACTTTGGGCTTCTCTAGTTTGGAGAAAAGGAGGCTGAGAGGCGACCTCCTTGCTCTCTACACCTTCCTGAGGAGGGTAAATGGAGAGGGAAGTGCTGGTCTCCCTGGGAACCAGTGATAGGACATATGGGAATGGGTCAAAGCTGCGCCAGGGGAGGCTTAGACTGGGCATTAGGAAGCATTTCTTTACTGAGAGGGTGGTCAAAGACTGGAACAGGCTTCCTGGAGAGGTGGTTGATGCCCCAAGCCTGTCAGGGATTAAGAGGCATTTGGAAATGCTTTTAATAACATACTTGGTCAGCCCTGAATTGGCCGGGCAGTTAGACTAGACAGGTGTTGTAGGTCCCTTACAATTAAAGTATTCTATTCTATTCTATTCCATTCCATTCCTTTTCCAGAGCTGTCAGCACCCTTGGATGCTGCCTCTCCAGTTCTGGGGACTGTTCACGTCTAGGATTGCTCAATTAATCCCTGATTTGATCCCCATCCACTGCTGGTTGTTCTCCTCCAGAGTCCTGCTTCAAGGAGCACAGGCCTGGGAGACCTTATGGCTGACAACAAAGAGGACAAAGAGGACCTCAAGCGCATCTCCACCTTCTCTTACAAAATTCAGCAGTGGCCACACATTATTCTTGATGATCATTCTTTAATTGTAACTTCAGTATTAACAGCTCTTGTTGATGCCTTTGGACCCTCATGGAAGAATTAACTCCAGGGGAGCTTTGGCTTTTCCAAAATCCTCCCAATTTCTCAATTCCTCCTTTGAGGTGAGGTCCTCTATCCACACCCTCTCCGTTTCCCTTTTTCTAGGGAGCTTCCTGGTGAGGTGCCTGTTTAGCCAAGCTGCTGTCCTGAGAGTTCCACTTGTTTGCTGGAGTATTGGCACGGACACTTCCTGCGCTCACAGGATGCTGTCCTTGAAAAGCAGCTGCACTGAATTCTGCTCCCCTGGAGTGACACTGCCCACTGAAGGTTCCCAGCATAGGCCAAAGTCTGCCATGCTGAGACCAGGCATCTGCACTCTGCTCCTCTTCTTCCTTACTCCCCCTGGCAACTGGGACTCCGCCATGTCTTTGCTACTAGAGCCAAGACTGACCGGGATGACACACCGGGATGACAGGTTTTCAGATCCAGGTGAGCATCACACAGGTTGACCCATCTGGCTGCTGTGCTCAAAAGCTGATGCAAAGAACTTCCAGACACCTAAAGAAGCCCTTGCACTGTGCTGTCCTGTGAATGTCAGGGTCTGGTGGGGGGGGCTTTTGGCCAGCAGGTGCCCACCAAGCTTCACTCCAGCTCCCCCTCCTTCTTCACTCACCTTGGTGCCTGCAGGGTTGTTTCTCTCACGTGTTTCTCACTCCTCTCTCTTACAGCTGCTGCACACTGTCATTTTCACAAGGTTACCACAGAGGTGCCACAAGAATTGCTTCTTGGCTCAGCTTTGGGCAGTGGCTGGTCCGTTTTGGAGCCAGATGAAACAGTTTCTGTCAAACATGGACTCAGCTCTTGATCTCTTCTCACCTCAGCCGCCCCTG
>JAHREE010090668.1:0-10080 GCA_033628505.1 Tringa tobata | reverse complement strand
GGGCCAGGGGAAGAGACGGGGAAAGAGCAGGAGCCACGTCCTGACCCCCCTCCCGGGAGCCAGCGACGCTCCTCCCGCAGCCGGTGGCTCCGCTCTGCCCCCGCCGGCACCGAGCAGCGAATGGGGGTGAAAACGGTCCCTGTGTTGTCCCGCACGCAGCAGCCCCGCAGCCCCCGCGCACGTCTCAGTCCCGTCTGGCCCAACGGGCGCCAGAGCCAGCGGGCAAACGCTCCGGCGCGTTCCGTGGGCCGGGCGCCGGCACCGCTGCGTGTGCGGGTGCCCCAGGGCCGGTTCTTCCCCGGGAGCCGGGCAGGGAGAGGCCGAGGGGTGCGAGGGCAGGGGGGGCCTCTTCATTTGGCTGGTTTGGTGATGATGCGAGCGGAGAAGTCAAAGAGGTTCTTGTTGATTTTCCGGAGGGTGCTGACCTCCTCTTCCAGCTCGCTCACCTGGATCGTCAGATGCTCCTGGTCTCCCACCAGGTTCTGCCACAGAAAAACACAAACAGCAAAGCGTCAGGCACCGGGGTCTCCCCTCCGGCCAGCAGAGGCTGGCGCTTCCCCTGATCCCAAATCCTTTTGTCTTCTCCCCTCAGCAAATTTCAGGGTTCACTCCTGCCCGTCCCCAACTTGCACAGGGCCCCAGGAACTGGTCCAGCTGAAGAGAGGACACCCCAAGGGGTCTGCACCCCCCATCTCGGAGCAGCTCTCACCTTTTCCCTCGTGGAGTACATCTGCGCGTACATCTTCTCGGCCTTCTCCAGGTAACTCTCCCCAGAGTCCTACAGGGACAGACAGGAGACACTGGCACAAGACCTTGGTCCTCTCCCAGCACCCCCAGGTGGGGTTCCTCATGGGAGGAGGCAAAGAACCCCCCCTGTCCCAGCCCCAGCAGTGATCCAGCAGACCCCAGTGGGGCACAGCCAGCCCTATGGCACTGGCAGAGCCTGGCTGGAGCTGCAGCCCCTTCCTGAACTGGAAGGGCCTTTGCACAGTTTCGGAAGCAGCAGCCGAGCCGTCCCCTCCACTGAGCAGCAAAGACCCCCTCCTGGACTGGCTGACACCTCCCCTACACAGAGCCCATCCATCAGCCACGCCAGGACTGTCACTCGCCCGGGGACAGATGCTGACAGAGGAGAGCAGCTCTGGGACCACCGGCAGAGAGGCCAGGGGATGGACGGGCAGGGCACACAGCCAGCCTGTGACCACTGACGGTCCAGGACAGCCCCCTGCCTGGGGACAGCCACGCTGGGGCCGAAGGACAGCGGTGTTGGGACCAGCCCACGCTGCAGCACAAGGCTGGGAGGACAAATGACTGCACCAGGCAGGACAGGGAGAGGGAGGAGGAACGGGTCTCACCAGGCTGGAGAAGAGCGTTCGCAGAGGGAGAACAGCCTCTGAGGGGCAGAGACGCTGCGTGGGGGCTTTTGACAGAGCCCAAACATCTCCAGACCTCCCCCCAGCACCAGGGTGATTTCAAAGGGACGCCCTGTCCCCCAGCCAGGGCCCTGCTCCACTGGGAGACCTTGGTCTGGGGGCTCCGATCCCCAGGCTGAGAACAGCCCCGATACAGCTGAGAGCACGGGAAGAGCCTGCCTGCTCCCTGCCTGCTCCCTGCCTGCTCCCTGCCTGCTCCCTGCCCGCTCCCTGCCCGCTCCCTGCCTGCTCCCTGCCCGCTCCGCTCCCACCACACGTCAATTAATTGGGCAATTCCACTGCTTTAGGAAATGGCACTTGGGGAAGTTCAGCAGTACAGGGGAAGATCAGAACAGGCTGAGCGTGGAGCTGCTGCCCATCACCAACGGACCAGGCACTGCCTCTGCTCTGGCTGGAGAAGAAATCTCGGACCCTCCAACACAGACCCTCCCCACCCGCACTCCGTCTCCCCCTCCCCAGCAGCCCCCTCGCCCCCGGTACCTGCTGGTGGAGCCCGAGGCGCAGCGTCACTCCCTCGCTGCCCTGCTCGTCGTTGCTCTCGGTGCCGTGGAGGTGTTTGCTGAATTTGGGCAGAGGCACGCTGGGCTTTCCATCTGGGTTGAACATGTTGGCTGGGGCCAGCACTATGAAGGCGTTTGTCACCGGACCTGGGACAGGAGAAGAGGAGGGGACAGGTCAGAAATCCCCCTCCTGCCTGGTGCCTCAGGCAGCCCCAAGAACTGAGCAGAACTCGGGGTGCAGGACCCCTGCCTTCCTCCCACCCCCGGGTGAGGCTGAGCCCCTCTCCCCATCCCTGGTGGTGGGAACTGGGGCCGCAGCTCCGCAGCCGGCAGCGGCTCAGGGAGGAGCGGGTGGCCTGGCCATCCTCCGCAGAGCCAGCCATCCATCAGCAGCTGCTGCTTTCCCAGCTGTCTCCTGCAATGATCTATCACACACTCTCGTTTGGCAGAGCTAATGAGTGCTTTAATTACTGCATTTACCCACACGGGCTGCTGCTTTCTGTCAGCAGCCCCCTCCACCTCCCCTTCTAAACTCGTGCTCGCTGCTGAACTCCCACCACTGTCCCCCACACCCCAAACCTGTCCCTGTCAGACGCAGTGACCCCCCAGCCCCGCGAAGCCCCCCGCACACCTCGGGCAGCCAGGGAGCAGAGCAGCTCAGTCACTCCTAATAAATCCCTGACCATCCATCTTCCACCGGCTGAACCCGACAGCACGAAGGGGAAGGTTAAGAGGATCCAGATGCACCTGAGCGGAGGCAGCGCCCGCCCAGCGTCCCCGCCAAAGGCAGCGGGGAATGGTGCAGGATGAGGGCGGAAACCCGGGGTGGGGGGCCTGGGGTGACAGGGAGCTGCCCGAGGGGCTCCGTCTCCGCAGAGGAGATGGACAAAAGCATCTGATGCAGATGAGGGCTCCCCCGCCATCATCTCCCCCTCCAGCTACGCCAGAGCCTGCGCTGAAGCCCGACCCTCCCCGCACCCAAGGCTGGATCCCAGCAGCAAACCATGGGCTCCAGGAGCTGCTCCGCCAGCAGTCCCGGGATGGCCCCCAAGCTGCTTTGCCAACGCTTCGCTGTAACAAACCATTTGTTTTATTCTCGCTCCCTCCCTAAAGACAAGAATTTGCTGCTGCTTATGAAAGTGTCCATTAGTGAGATTACTGCTGCTGGGCCGCCGGCAACTCCAGGAGCAATTGGAAAGGAAGGGATGAGAAAGGTGGAGAAGAGAAAGTCTCGTGAACCACCCCACAGATCCCCAAACCTGGTCACCACCCAGGGCAGACCCCCCCCTCCAGCCGCTCTCGGGGCCCAGTGAGGCTGCAGGTCCCATCCAAGCCCACCTCATCATGGTGGCTGGTGGGTGGGTGGCGGTGGGTGACACCCTGCCGGTGCGGGCAGAGGGGCTGGACTCAACCAGCAGAGAATAAACAATCCGGCTTCCAACACCAGCAGCTGCCAGTGGGATGGATCAACCGGAGCATCCCTGGGGGGGGGCTAGCAGGAACGAGCCCCTGGGGACAGTCTGTGCCACACGGTGTGTGCAGAGAGAAGGATGGAGCTCGTGTGACAGGATGGGAACCGAGGCCTGGAGGGACGCTGGGGCAGTGCTGGCAAGGGACTGGGGAGTGTTGCCCCTCATCCCACTGGTCCCCACTCCCCTTGGTGCAGGGACAGCCACGCTGGGTACCCAGGGGCAGCCCTGCCTTGCCCGGCGCAGTCACATCCCATCACCCGACACCAGCAGCCCAGTTTCTCAAAGTCCATCTCCCTGCCCATGCCTAGCCCTCCAACTTGCCCCCCAAGTGCAAGGACAAGCAAACCTTGCTGGAAAAGCCCCCTGCATCCCTCCTGCTGCACAGCTACGCTCCTCTCGAGCCCCGAGCCACACTCCAACCCTGCCGATCTATTTGCAGCACCATCATGTGGGGAGGGCAGCGGTTTCTGACCTGCCCCAGCCACCCACGAGCAGAGGGACCTCGCTTTCCCGAGCACACAGGGCCAGAGGATGCTGTCATGTCAGCCCTGGTAGAAAAGCCTGTCTCCTCTCTGCCTTGGGAAGGGAAAGGCTCAGGGAACATGCTGGAGGGGAGAACAGGGCAGCGGCAGGGAACAGACCTTGCTGGGAGGCTCAGGTCACCACTGGGAGAGGGGGTGATAAAAGGCCAAGGGGAGATGGTGACCGTTGGAAACCAGCGCTGCAGGGAACCTGCTGCCCTACTAAGGGGGTGACAGGGCCATCCCAGAGGGACAGCACTGGGACAGAGGAGCTGCAGAGCTCCCTGACGCAGGGACCCTCCTCCTTGTGCTCCCTACAGTGCAGCTCCCCCTGGACGGCAGCTCCTGACTCGTAGCCCCACTCCCAGGCTCCAGTGAAGCACATGGCAGCAGCAGGGAACGGGTGCCAGGGGTGCCAGGGCTGCTGGGGAAGCCAAACCCCCGCCCGCAGGAAGAAGTGAGCCATGGAGCTGCAGAAAGCACCCACACCTCACAGCCCCAGCACACAGCAGCACCCTCAGCCTGGTCCTGCCCCTCATGGGAAGAGCTTGTGTCCATCTGCACTTCCCTGCAGCCTCAAGGAGGGTTGCAATGCCTGGCTCGTGGTGAAAGCTTGGCCCCCCCTCCTCTGATGACTCACACAGCTCAGATTTTGTCTGCTGTCACCCCTCTGGTGCCAGTGGAACAAGGCTAATGGAGACCTGCAGCGCCTGTCCAGAAATGGTCCTTGGCAGCAGAAGGAAAGGGTCTGCAGGCAGCCCGGCCCCCAGCGACCACCCCGGGGCAGCAGCTTGGCCAGAGGCAGCGTCACAGAGGAACAGGGTCTGACTTTCACCACTGTCACCTTCTGGGAGGGTTTAGGCAGCTGCCAGCCCCACCAGCGAGAAACCGATCACAGAAGAAATCCACCGTCAGCAACAGCTCAAATGCAACAGGAGGGCGAAATCGTCCACTGCTCCGAGGCACTTAATTGCTGATCTGAGCCTGGAAAGGTTTGTTTGCATGGTTTATCGCAGCCGTTAAACTGAAATCCCAGACGACTGCTTATATCAGATTCACTTCAGGCCTAATGAGCTCATGGGTGCTCATTGCTGGGGTCACAGAGACAGTCTCTTCTCCAGACACCTCCTCCCACTCCCGCAGCCTCTCCAGGCCTTGGGGTGCATGTGGGGCAACAGGTCCCTTTGGGAAACAAAGGGGAAGATCCTGGATGTCCTCAGAGACAGGGTGAAACCTCTGACTCACTCCCTGACAGCTGCACAGGGAGGTTGTTAACAGACATGGGCAAGGTCAAAACATCACTCCAGACAGCTAAGGCGTCCCTCCAATGCCTGTGCCCTTCCTGGAGGTGTGAGGCAAGTACCAGAGAAATGCCTCAAGTGCCCAGGGCAGCCTCACAGCAGCACAAGTGAGACAGCAGCAGCCACTGGCAGCTGAGGAGGAAAGGATCCCGGAGATAAGAGGATGCCTACCTTTGTGATTCATCGTCTTCAGGCACTGCTTGCTCTGGATGTCCCACAGCCGGACGGTTTCATCGTGTGAGCCGGAGAGCAGCAGGCTGCCATCCGTGGAGACAGACAGACACGTCACCTGGTTCCTGGAATGGGGAAGAGAAGAGGGAGTTTAAACTCAGGATGACCCGAGGACTGGCCGAGACCGGGGAGGTGGGCAGACAGGGGTGATGAAGCGCCTGGCAGGTACGTCTGGTCCCTCACCTGTGCCCTTTGAAGACCTTCCCGTTCTCCCGCTCCGTCTGGAAGGTCCTGTCTCTCTGTACTGGCTGCAGAAATGCAGGAAGGAAGGGAGAGAGCAGTTTAAATTAGGAAGATGGAAGCCAGCAGGTCCATCACTGTGTCTGGAGGGAGGAGACACTAGGAACCCAGGCCCTCCCACGCCCTGGCAGGTCACACCAGTCACATAGGCGGGAGGTGACAGTGGCTCAGGGTGCCACGTCGGGAGCAGACGGAGCAGATCCACAGCCCCAGGCACTCACCCAGGCACAGAGGTCAACCTGGAAGATGGACCCGTCCATGCCGCCGCAGAACATGTGGTACTCAGAGAGGTCAAGAGTCACAGCCATGATCCCCACGTCGAAGAGGACGGAAAGCAGGAGCTCCCCAGATGAGATTTCCCAGAGCTGGAGTGAGAGGGTACAGAGGAATCAGGGGCTTAAATGTTAACGACAGGATTGGAAGAACACGCTGCTGCTTATCAGCACCTGCCCTGCAGCATCCTGCGGATGAGGAAACCAAGTCTAAGGTGTAACCACAGCAGAACCCAGGATCAGCCCTTCGTGACCATGAGACTAGTCTCCCAGGCAGCTCCAAAATAGGCCTCAGCCCCCTTGCGAGCTCGTCCTGTCCCCCAGGACAGACCCCCCCCCTCTGCAGGGCAGGAGGAGGGAGCGGTGGGCTAAGCCTGCTCTGCTCCCCACCCCTCCAGACTGAAGCAGATCATCGAGGGGAATGAGGGGAGCTGACCCTGACATTCCGCAGGAGAAGAGGGACTGCAAAGCACGAGGGGCCCAGCCCCAGGGCAGGTGCGGAGAAACTGCTGGTGTTTGGAGAGGCAAAGCCCATTAATGGGTCTGGCAGCTCTGAGTCATCGAAGAGACAGCCAAGAAATTCAGCCACTGCAGCCCTCACGGAGGGAGAGCCCTGCTGCAGCCCAGCAGACTCTGCTTTAACCCTCTGGGGCCCGTGCACCTCTGGGGCTCCTGCTGCAGGGGACAGGCCTTACCTTCGCTGTCTGGTCAAGGGAGGCAGTGGCAGCTCGTGCCAAGGGCCCTCCGAAGCCGCAGCACAAGTCCGTGATGGGGAGGCTGTGTCGGGACCAGACGTGGCGAGGGTCAGGGATCTGGGAGGGCTCTGCCTGCAGCACGCTGTGGGGCAGAGCAGAGGGACGCGTTGGCACATGTCAGGGTTTAACCCCAGCCAGGAACCAAGCCCCACACAGCTCACTCAACCCCAGTGGGGTGGGGAAAAGAATAAGAGCAAAAGTGAGAAAAAAACGTCATGGGTTAAGATAAAGACAGTTTAATAGGGAGAGTGAAAGCCACAAACATCAAAGCACAACAAGGAATTCATTCCCCGCTCCCCATCAGGGTCCAGCCTCCCCAGGAAAGCTGGGCTCCATCACGCGTTACTTGGGAAGACAAACTCCATCACTCTGAATGCCCTCCCTTTCCTCCTTCTCCCCCAGTTTACACACTGAGCACAACGTCACATGGCACGGAATGTCCCTGTGGTCAGTCGGGGTCAGCTGTCCCCACTGCGTCCCCTTCTAACTCTTTGTGCCCCTCAACCTGCTCGCTGGCAGGGGGGTGAGGGGCAGAAGCTGCATAAGCTTGTAAACTGGACACTGTGTAAGCACTGCTCAGCAGTAACTAAAACATCCCTGTGTTACCAACGCTTCCCAGCACAGATCCCTAACAGCCCCACACCAGCTACTGAGAAGAAAATTAACTCTACCCCAGCCTGAACGGGCCCAGCAGGGCAGGGCAGCAAGAGCATCGCTGGGGATGCCGGAGCAGAGCAGCTGCAAGGAGAGCAGCCGAGGGTCTGCCTTCCCCGGAATGGCTCTCTGGGCTGCAGGGACCAAGCGGGACACAGAAGCCATCAGTGGCCACAGCACATGCAATATCGAGGACGAGGGCCCCCGCTGAGCTCCCCATCCCAGAGGAGACAGAGACCTCAGCAGGGGAAGGGCACGACCCATTCTGTGCCAAGCAGGGGAAAGAAGTCAGAGCCGTATGTCGCAGCCTGGGGAACTCGATGAGACACTGGGACAAACCTCCCAGGCAGCGAGGATGACGGCAGTGGAAGAGCCACGTAAGGAGGGCACAGACTCGTCACCAGGCTTTACGAACAGCTTAGACACGTGGGCTTAGGCAGAGCTGATTCCACCTCCGGGGAGTGGTGGCTGATCTCTTGTTCTAATATTCCTCGCCCAGATGCTGCCTGTGCCCCGTGCGAATGGGCTGAGACCTCCCCGCGGGCCACCGTTACCTGTAAAGGTTCCACACCAGAGCCAGGCAGTCCTTCGCCCCCGAGAGAAAGTGGCTGCTGTCGTCAGTAAAGCAGAGGCATGTGAGGTCCTGGTAGTGTCGGTTCAGGATGGCCAGGAGGTTCCCGTTGGAGACCTGGAGCAAGGGAAAGGGCAGAAGAGTGTTAAGAAAGGAGCACTGTTATGCCCTGGAACAATGTAGCACCCCATCCTCAATGCTTGTGGGTTAACTCTGGAGCCTAGTGATGCCAGTGCCATTTCTCTGGCCAAGACACAACTGTGCAGTTAAGATTTCCTCTTTACTATTAATATTACTTTGATGGCTTCTTCCAACCTCCCACAACACCTAACGAGGTGGCTGTGGGGATTACAAAAGCCGCAGGAGGCTGTGTGCCACCCCAGGGGCTGCTGCACTTCAGCGTGGCTGCACGGTCTCGGGCCAAGGGAGCTTCAGGATGGACAAGGAGTTCCCTAAACCCAGGGCTTTCCTTGTGAACAGGCAACACTGCAGATGGGGAGGGAACTGAGGCAGCAGTGAGGGGGTCCCGTACAAAAGAACAGAATCAACTCCCTCTCGTTGTCTGAATTGCACCTAAAAATAAATCCAGGCTGCAATTCAAGGGAGAACAAGCGGTTTCACAGAGAAGGCACAAAACGAGGGCTCTTGGGCGCATCCCCAGCTCTACAGTGGTTTCCACGCAGCCTCCCCGAGGTGCCTGTTCCCTCCCCAAGGCTGAGAGTGCCGTCACCGCTCCAAGCTGGGAAGCACTTGCATGGCTGGGCTCGCTGGGGACAGACAGACAGGGCCACGTTCCGCAGATAAACAGCAGGGATCAGCTGAGAGCATCAGTAACTCCCGCTTGCTGCAGCCTCCGCTCAGCATCCCCACTGAGGCTTCTCTTCCAACGCCGCCACAAGCACATTGTGGAAAGAAAAACCTGATGAATTAAGATAGAGCCGCCCACATAACAAGGCTCAGAAATATCCCCCAGCACCGAGAGCTTTCCAGGTTAGACATCTCAGTGTTTAATCCCAGGGCTCAGAACAAGCTTGTTCTTTTATTTGCTTGGTGAAGTGCTTAGAATGTGGTGTAATCCCCACGTAAACACATCGCTAATTAAAAATAGAAGGATGATGACCAGAGCACAGCAGTCTCTGCAGACATCCAGATCACAAGTCACATACCAATTTTAGGCTAAAACGTGCAAGAACTGCTGAAGGAAAACTACGTCCTGTGTTTCTGCTTCGAGGGAGCCACATCTGACCCCTGGAACATCTGCAGCAGCCCGGGAAGAGAACGAACGAACAGACCTAAGCCTCACCCAGCACCTCCCACCATAATTTCTCCACATGTTCAGTGTATAACGCTAGGGAAGAAGGAGGAAGAGGAGACGTTCAGAGTGATGGAGTTTGTCTTCCCAAGTAACGCGTGACGGAGCCCGGCTTTCCTGGAGAGACTGGACCCCCAATGGGGAGTGGGGAATTAATTTCTTGTTGTGCTTTGCTGGCGTGTGCGGCTTTTGCTCTCCCTATTAAACTGTCTTTATCTCAACCCATGAGTTTTCTCAGTTTTTCTCTTCGATTCTCTCCCCTGCCAGGGGGGAGTGAGCAAGTGGCTGCATGGGCTTTAGTTGCTGGCGGGGGTTAAACCACAACAGGAGCCCAGACCACACCAGGAAAGCTGTAACGTCCATGACCCAGCAAAACCCTCACCCCACTGTGGAGCCCAGATAACGTGGATTTACTGACACCTGACGGGACAGAGGCACTCGGTAACCGTACAGGATGAGAGTGTTTGTGCCCCCAGCCCTGCACCAACCCCCTCACCTCCCACAGGTAGATGCTCTCGGCAACCCCGGCCAAGATGTAGAGCCCGTTGGGAGAAGCCGTCAGGCAGGTCACCGGCCCGGGGCATATGATCTTCTGCTGGAGCTGGTCCTGGGGGCAGAAAGAACACGGTGACCCTTCAGTATGGGCTGGAGGACAAGAGGGAGAGAGAAACAAGACCCTGGGAGAAGAGGCAGCTCAGGCAGCGTCCAACATGCCGCAGCCGCCCGCGTTTGAGCCATGTCCTCAACCCACATCAGCAGTGCCACGGTTCAGAGGTTCACTGCTGAAGAGGAGGATGATGAAGAGCACAATCCATGTA
>JAHREE010090613.1:0-10859 GCA_033628505.1 Tringa tobata | reverse complement strand
TGCCCCATCCCTGGAGGGGTTCAAGGCCAGGCTGGATGGGGCTTGGAGCAACCTGGTCTGGTGGGAGGTGTCCCTGCCCAGGGCAGGGGTTGGGACTGGATGACCTTTAAGATCCTTTCCCACCCAAGCCATTCTGTGATTCTATGACTCTGCACAGCCCTGAGATGTCACAGGGTTGAAAAATCTGAATTATAACTTCAAAATTCAGTCCATTTCCAAGATACATTTACCACATTCCAGTGCCTGTACCACACACCTGGCCAGTCACCTGTCCTTATCAACGCACCAAACTTTTCCCAGTGCCGTGCACTGTTAAACCAGCAGCTGGTTATTGCTGCTAAAACCCATACTGCTGCGGTAGAAAGCGGTATTTACAAAGTTCTCAGAAGATTAAACATTTGAAAACTCTTTAGGGAAGGCTTTATAGCCTACCAAAAAAAAGTATAATTTTTATTTCAGTGAATGTCAGGAGAAAAAAAGAATAAAGAAATTCATTTTAGTAACTTGAATCCTTTGGCCCTTTTCCATAAGAGCTGATCTTCCGGAAAGTTGAATTCAGGTTTTGGGAATTTTTCCTCCCTAACAACAGATTGAAATGAGTTTGAACCCAAGGGCAACTTCTTTAATACCTGCCCAACACACACTTGACCTTCACTTCTACAAAAAGCTTGAGATTTTTTCTCATCTGAAGAGAATGGGAAGTTTAAGCTGCATTTCATCTTTCGGCTGTCAAGGTTTATGAAAGAAACATGAAAATGAAAAGTGACTTGCCTCACAATTAACAAGAAAAGAAGCTGAAGCCCCAAATCAAAGCATCAGACAGCTACAATATTTAGCATTTATAGAGTGCTCTTCCTGCAGAATGATCCAATGACATTTTTCAGGTCTGTGTGGAAATCACTGCAGCATTTTAATGATATCTTTACAGGAGATTTTTAGACAGGTGATAGATTTTGTATTTTAATTAAAGTTGCAGAAGAGTTGAAGTCAGCAGAATGATCCTGCTTGATCTAATTTAAGAAAAAACCCTGCAGTTAAGCCTGCTGTACACACAGGTTGCACTGCCTTAGTGGCCATACTATTTCATATCGATTTTGTCAGACTTGCAAATTTTTCACTGACATAACCCTCCTGTGTTTAGATGCCCAGTACCCAGGGACAGCCACCTGATTATCTGCTATTCATTCATACCATGAGAAAATAGCTCCACGAAGGTCTGATGCTCCAGATGGAGATCAACACACATTAGTTCATACATTAAACTTTCTTCTAGAATGGGTTTTCAGGTTGATAAAGTGAGATGTAAGAAAAACTCTGGATCTGCATCAGAAAATGGCTGTCTGGGGAAAACAAGTTCTTGCAAAACAGTTTCCCGTTATTTGGAAACAGGAGGCATTTTTAAACACCTAAATTCATCAAACATTAGAATGGATTTTAAACTTCTGGCAAAACCAAAATTAATCAAAAAGCCAATCTTAGCTGGAAGAGATACTGCCACAAAGACTTGAAGAGCCACGGTTAAGTGTGGGTTGAACGCAGCCAACGAAAAAATGAAACGTTACATTTGGTTTAGATAAAATATTTTTGCTAAAATTCCAAGCATAATCACTGGAACATTTCAATTGTAAAGCACAAACAAATTTACAATTGAGAGTGTGCTCCCAGATTTGAGTGCAAAATGTCATTGGAAAATGTAGTGGATTAATATGGCCATCCCTTACTGACTTTTGCTAAATTAAAAGTTACCTATGTATTTATTTATTTATTTTTAACCACCTTATTTCCCTGAAATTGACTTTTTTTCTGTTGTTTTTTTTTTTCCTCTCAAGTAAAATGAATCATCATTCGCAAGGAGGGGGAAAGGAGGCAGCAGGACAGAGTCACTCATATAAATAAGTGAAGTGTGTAGTCACAAGACCGCAGGCAAAATATAACATTTTTAGTAATTGAGAAGTCCAGAATGTCAGGATATCTGAATCTCACCGATCTGTGAGTGAAAGAAGACACTTGGATATTTTTTAAGAAAATAAAAAAAAAAAAAAGGAGGCAGGAAGGTGCTGGGGGGGGACCCATTTCGAAATTACTATTCCAGAAAATTTGTGACTTTTAAAAAACACCCTGCGTTCACCAGCGAGTTTCCGTTAAAGTCACGTATCCCATAAGAGTGAAAAGAGAAGGTTTGGTTTCTCAGCTGAAGTAATGATTATTTTTTTAATAGAGTTGCATTTATACGGAGGGAGACACATGCTGATACCTGACTCCATGCTTGGTAAAGGTGAAGGCATTGGATATTGTGCATCAATACACCAAGATACCTCTATTTGGAAGTGTTTTTGTGGAAGCCCTCCTAGGATTAACTGCTAGTAGCATCCAGACAAATTTCTCCATGCGTGTGCCACATTTCTGGAGAGAAGCTGAACCCAACAGCTTCACCCTGCTCCTCCCACCCCCACACAGGGCAGGAGAGCACGTGGAAGCCCAAGGAGCAGGGGCAAGAGGCACTCACCTAGCTCCCCCGCCGCGTTCCGCCCACCGACTGCGTACAAATGTCCTTTGAGGGCACTTAGGTGGAAGAAGGTGCGCTTCTCGTTCAAAGATGCCACTTGCATCCACTTGTTGTAGCGAGGATCAAACCTGAAGACTGTGTCGACCGCCGTCTTCCCTTTCGTGTCGTAATTGCTCTGGCCCCCGACGACGTAGAGGAAGTTGCCGATGACGGCGATGCCGTGCTGGTACCGCGGTGCATCCATGGGAGCCAAGGACTTCCACTCGTGGGCCTTTTCGTCGTACATCCGTAACTCCTTGCTGACCACCAGCTGCTGCCTGAGCACCCCCCCCAGCGTCACCAAGTGCGTGCTGTCCGACCGGATGGCCGTCCTCTCCGACTGCATCACCGGCTGCATGTACGGCATCATTTGGTAATTGCTGGCTTCCAAAAGCAAGTTGACGCAGGTGTTGTCAGTTCTCATGAAGTCCACCGTTTGCACGTAGTTAATAAGATCCTGGGGGGTCATCAGGGGGAACCTGATGTTCTTCATGAGCTTGGCGGCGTATTCCATCCGAGGCTCCTCGTAGCGCAGCCAGCGACAAGCCGCCTTGAAGAGCTCGAGTTCAGTGCAGTGCTTAAGGCTATTGCTTGAAAGCACGAAGGCAAGACGTTCGAAGGGGAGTTTCACAAATTCCCCAGTGCTTAACAACGCGGGGAAGTTCTTCAGGATGAAATTATTAACGTATTTATCCACTTCCGTGAGGTTGTACGTGTTGGCGATTCGCCCAACCTCAACACAGTTTTCCAACGAAACCTATGGAGTAAACAGAAGGAGGAATCAAAACCTTCTCTTAATTTGGTGCCTAAATGAAAATGTAGAACTTAATGACTGAATCAGCAATATTGCATCATTTCACAATGCTCAAGGTGATTTACACGTGAGCAAATAAACACTCAATGAGATGTATATATTCATGACTGCAAGGGGAGACCCAGTGTATTCCTTATTTCGAAGAAAACGAGACAAGTAACAAGCAGATGGCATATATTAATTATGTCAAATACATTATACAATGATGATACATTGCAATTATACAGCACTTCATCCCTGAAAAGCTCTGCAAACGTCTTCGTAAGAAAGAAATGTGGAAAATATAGTTAAGGGAGAGGTGACCAGCCCAAGGTTACAGAGAATAATGCAAAAGTAGGTCTCATCATTAGACGTTTTCTAACATTATTAAAATTGTATTGTCAGCCAAAGAGAGCAGCACAGCTACCTCGCCAATGCCACATTCCAGACAATGCATTTACAGTGTTCAATCCCATGAATATATTCCTTAGAAACAAACAAAAAAATTGCTTCTTTAGTAAATCAAGGTGGTGCTCTTACAGAATATGTTCAAAATAAAATACCATTGTCATTGCCAAAAATAAAACAAAGGTACTGATTTTTTAATTTATTTTTTTTTTAAAGAATCTAGTAGGATTTCCCCTAGAAATACCCAGCACATGAAACGCTTTTGCAGTATGGCTCATACCCTAATTTGATTCAATACTTGAGGGACCACCTCTTGGTAACCACATCTTTTACACTGCTGCCGCATTGACCTTTCTTACATCTTTGGCTCCTAAATTTCTGAGGTCGCTTGGGATCCAAGGCAAAGGGATGCAGAAAGATGGGATGGAGGGAGGGAGGGAACCCGGCCGATTCATTTGGGTAAGCTCTGTGGTGCATATGCAGAGCAAGGCAATTTCCAGACGCTGCTTTTTTGCATTCAATCCTTATTCTAACCCAAGCTTCATTTACACATGCTCTCCGGTCTCTGGGCATGTCAGTCCTACTCAGCGTCAACAATTTCCACAACTTTGTGATTCTCATTATGTTTGGAATGCCAAAAGAATTTGAAGCTTCCGAATCTCATGGTTATTTTAAAAAAAGATTATGGAATGAAGGTTGAGGTCTATGACCTCATTGCAGCCTAAGAACTAAAAAAAACTTCAAGTGACCTTCTGGTCATGGCAGAGATTACAAGATTTTCGTAACTCAAGCTGATCATTGCCCTTTAGTACCAGACAATTCGAAAACCTAATGAGTACAGATCTTTTTAAATTCACTAGAAACTGATCTAACTTGCCCTAGAGTTCAGAACTGCAGCCACCCAAAGTCTTCATTCACACGTCCTGAAACGCCTTCACAACACTCAAAGGTTCCAAATGTTATTCTTCATCTCCAGGAACACTAATCCTGGAATCAGGTCCTGTCTAGAAGACGAATGCATGGCAGACTGTCAGGAGTTCTATTCTAAAATATCTGTGCAATATATACATGGTAATTATTTTTGTATTAGTAGACAGACGACACTATCTCTACCAAAACATAATCACATCAGCTAGCAATGACCTGTAAAACATTCTCTGATGCTTAAGAAACATTTTTTTCTTCTCTTGGTTGTTTTTGGAAATTCAGTATGAAAGTAACTTCTGGAGATTTCCTTTTGGAATTTGTAATTTACATCAATTAATTGCACAATGGAAGTAACAGCATAGCTTAAATTAAGTAAGTGAAATAGGACATTCTTAGTTCTAAAATTTCTTTCAAACTATATAAAAAAATAAAGCAAGGGAAGAATCACCCCTTAACAAACAGCTGACTTAGAGTATACCACAAATCTTAACTCCTCCTAGGCAGCTATTTTATCTAAAAACTACATTGGAACACATTCACTGGCATCAAACTACAGAGAGGCAGCACATTCCCTGCACCGAGGTAAGCAGAGAGAGAGAGACCACAGCACACAGAGAAGGCACGCTTGAAGTCAAAGATCAGAGCAGAAAAGGGACAAGTTATGTACCATCAGGACGAGTGGTCAGGTCGGAATGAAGAATTCAGACCTATTGCAGAACCTGTGCCAGTTACCGAGTGCCCAGCACGCACCCAGCTGGGGTATTACCATAACAATATTACACTGCACATCTGTGCAACTGAATATATTCCTGGAATACTTACATTTGAGAAATTTATTGACACGTTACCCACTGTTAATGACTGACGAGCATGACATCAAGAGTTGCCAGCCACCCCCTAATTCTCAAAAAATTTGCCTTGCAGTGCCTCAACGAATCCACTGGAATTGCATTGCACTCAGGGTTTTATTTCATACTACAATTCCAAGTAACTTATGGAATTGTGCACTTTGGCACTAACAAATTCCCCCCTCACCTCAAATCAGGGTAGCACATTAAATATTTTCTTAAAGGTTACTTCTCTTGCCAAAAGTACTGTGCTCTAAGATAACAATCAATGTACCATGCTAAATTATATGGCAAAGATTTCAGTCACAAAAATATATACTTTAGAGATTCTTAAGTCACGAGACAAAAAAAATAATCCTTCAACAGAATGAAATGCAATAGTTACTTATACTTAAATATTCCAAACTGAATGGTATTAAAATACAGTAATGCTATTTACACACTGGAGTGTTTGAGTTACCAAAGCATTGATTGTCAAAAACCCGGCTTGACTTGTGCTGCGGTGGTGAGGAGAGGTGTGGGAACCGCGGGAGTCAACTCAATCGGGAGCTCACCAACAGAAGGAACTGCTGCTTCTGGAAATCCCACTGAAGTGAATGGGAGGAATGGAAACATCAGCCAAAAAAGTAAGGCTGATCGTACAGTGAACCCAGTAACTAGTAAAGATGCTCAGGCAGAACCAGCTAAAAGCCATAACTGGACACACAGCTGAGCAACTTCACAAGAAGACAAGCATTTTGGATAAACACCATTTTACTTGATGACTGCACAAAGCTGGTCATTCACATTACCCATTGCAATTACAGAATGTAAAGTTCCAGAAGTAAAGTTGCAGAAGTAAAAGTTCCAGAAAATACTAAAAAGCACACTATTATTACAGCCTGAAAAAGCAAATGCAAAAGCCAAAATAGTTTCTCACAAAAGCAGGTGATTTAACTCTTTGAAATTTTGAAGCAATCACCCAAGCTCTGGTAAAAAACTTAACTGACTATAAAATATTACAAAACTGGACACAGCAAAACAATTCCAAGTATAAGAACCCTGGAGAACAACTCAGGAAAAACAACAGGCACAGAAAGTCATGTCCTGAAGCCCAGTACCACAAAATATTTAAGAGTCTCTTTGTTTCCAAGACTGTTAGAGACTGAAGTACTTAACCTGGTGCTTCAAAGGGTCTAAATTCAAAAGAGCTTACATTGCCCTGAAATCCACTTCTTTTTTTTTTTTTTTCTGTGGGTTCCTATTTACAGAAGTCCAGAAACACCAGCATGGGAATTTGACCAGCTCAGAAAACAGCCTCGATGGTCCCCCCGTTAGAAAAGGTGGATTTCTGATGGCCAGCAGAGCTGGTTCCCACGCACCTGGGACCACCTAGCTTCAGTCTCAGTTAACCATAGTCTTGTGATGAGACAGACCTCAATATTGGACAATTTCCTAGTTGTTACAAAAATGTAAAGCACAGAATTATATCAGGAATAAAATTTTCCCACGCAACTACATGAAAGGTACAGCCAAGACACGAATTCTCAGTGTTTTGGAATGTTTTCTTTAATTACAGTGTAACATCCCCTTCCCCATTACACTGATTTTCCCCTGAGTGCAGTAATTTACTTGGATAGGTTGCTCATCTTTCTCCATTTCATACACTGCTGCTACTTTTGCAAAAACATTACTATGTGTTCACTAGCACTCACTACTCTGAAAACATTTTCATGGCATTTTTATTAATTTTAATTACATTACGGCTCATTTTGATGCAGACCCAGGAGTATAGCTATATATCATATAGCTATAAATATTTTAAAATAATACTAAAAGTAAGACTGAAAAGAGCTGAGGAGGTATTCCAGTGTTTCTCAGGCAGTTCTGTTCAGCTGCAGAGCAAAGATTATCAGAGCAATGGGCTACTCGACAGGAGGGATGTAAATGGAGATCAAATAAAGAATCCTTACGAGCCAGCTACAACATACACCATTCTTTGAAGGTCTCACTAGTTTTTACACAAATTAAGCTGGAACCTTAACCTTAGGTTTTCCTTTGTAAATATTTCCAATGCCCTCTTATGAAGTAACACAGTTACACAACGCTTCACACAAACTGACTTCTATTATGCCTTTAATAATGGACTCCCTAGGCAATTTAAAGACAATTATTTGTCTGAGAATGGTTACCTCAGCTCTCAGATGCTGCTCTCAGTTAACTTCAGCACAAATAAGCCCAAGACTTGCTCAGAGAGCTAACTCAAATTAAAGAAATGCTACCTCAAGAATGGAACAAACCTAGTATAATCTCTGTAGAGCTAAGGCATGATAATTAAAAAAACAAAATCCACCAAATTTGCTCACCAACTCTTGTTCCTGTTCAAATTTAAGGAAACATTCAAACATTCTTTATACAAGGATGCTGAGAATGCTGACTAGATGATCCTAAAAGGTCCCTTCCAACCTAGGTGATTCTGTGATTCTGAGAACATAACCAAGCTAGCAGCACAAACTTAAGTTTTGTGCTTTCTCTATGTTATGTTATGTCCCCTTAGACATCAGTATAAAAGAAAATAGTTAAGACAAGAGAATCAATAAATTAAGAGGCTGAATAAAGTCTCTCTGATTCTGAACCTCACCCCTTTCAGATGGTGGCATCAAACAAGATATTTCTCACTTGAACCAACACAGTGACTGAGTCAACACGGTAAGTGAAGGAACCTTTAGAACACAGGCATTTCAAACCATGAAAAAACTTCTTCCAAATAACCTGATTTAAGGTGTCAGAAGCTGTTTCCCTCAGAAAGCCAAGGAAAGAAGCAGCAGCTCCCTGTCCCCAGGAAGGAAGGGGAGGGGTGTCCCCAGGGCTCACCTCCCACCCCTGGTGCCAAAGAACACCAAGACCTATTCCAAGTTGGCATTTATGGCAATGTCAACGCCCAAGAGGCAGAGTGCATCATTTTGGAAGGAAAAAAACACCTGAACAGTATAAAATACACAGTGTAGGATTTAAGAATATTAAGATTAATGAAGCACTATCGCAACATTCTTGGAGAACTGGCTAATTAGAAAGTAAGCCAAAAATTAAAAGCAAAACAGTAGCGTTACAGAGCCTAAATGCCTCTAACACCTTCCTTACGAAACAGACTGCTATTACCAGCAGCTCAGAGTCCTCTTGTTTGCATAAATCCTGGTGTGTGTCTTCATTAGGGAGGTCACATCTCTAAGGAGCAAAGGGAATACCTGCTTCTTTATTTCTCATGCCAGATTATCAGAAAGCACAATTCCAAATCACATTATAATTCATGTAGAACACGCCAGTTTCCGTGATACCAGTAAAGTTAGATTTCTAGTAGGGTATAAGCAATTTATATTAACATCAGAAAATATTGGTAGTAACATCAGGTAACGTTGGAAATAAAGCCACAGTGTGTCTCTAGCAGAACTGCTTGGCTCCACAGCTCCCCTGCTGCAGCCTCAGGTTCTCCTGATGGTTGGCAGGACAAGGAGTTGTGTTGATAGAAGACAGCCAGGCAAGTAGGAAAGGGATGGAAGCATCGTATATGGGCATAGCTTCTATACTGTGTCTAAGATGGATAACTGCACCCATATTCCACGCTCACAGAATAGTTGTAAGGAATGTAGCAAAGAGCACCAACACACAGCAAACGTAGGCAGTGAGCTGACTGTAACACTGAGCGCAGTCACCCAGTGAGACCCTGAAACCTCCACTATCTGAGATTTAAGAAGCAAAGGATGTTCAAAAAAACCTCTGAAAAGCAACCCAAGCTGATCAAACGCATACGTAAGCTATGCTTAATAAACAGCAAGATTAAACAGAGGGGTGTAAATCCAGCGCTTTTAATAAAAGGTTGGAGCCAGATAAACGGAGAGTTTTCATGTCACGTCTCTCTCCTTCTGTGCATTTCCCCACCCAAGAAGACAGAACCCAGGGAAAAGCTTACAGGAGGAGAAGCTGGTTATCACTCAAGAAGCTGAATCTTTAACAGCTCTCTTGCTTTTGAAAAAACAGAAGTTTTTTTTTTTAATATAGGGAAACACGCCAAACTGTTTGACATTCAGCTGGAAGAGAGCATGGCATCCTTCTCCAAAGCACAGCCTGGGAACACACAAGGACACCAGCTCTGCAAGAGGAAGGGAAGAAGGAGGAGAAAAGGCTGTTATCAAAGTTCCCCTCCCCCCCGCCAAGAGCGGGTTAAGGACCTGAGATTTTAATCTGTGTAATAAATAAAAATCAGCAGGGCAACTCTAACCCATAAAGAGCCTGTGCTGCACTGGAACCGCAGCGTGCTGCTCTGCAGAGCAAACTTCTTATTTGTTCCAGCTTCACAATAGCAACCCCTCTACACGCTAAGTATTACTCTTTTAACTAACCATTGTTGGTAGAAAAGGAGGGAGTTGCTACTTTGGGGGCTGTCCCCTGCTTACAAAAGGACTTACGTTAGTGACTATGGAAAAAATATTTCCCAGCAGGCATTCAAAGCTATTTTTAGTTCTAGCAAAACATGAAAATGAACATAAAATCCTTGTCGCTACTTTTCTCCTGTAACCAGCATTTCCATGACATCCCAGTTAAAATCCCTTTAGAGGGTTTATTGTTCTAAAGGGCTGTGACCACGTTCACTCGGTACAAAGACGATGTAATTGTCTCTGTGAGGATCACTACAATTGTGGGATTGATGCCTCATAACAAAAAGGCTTCAAGGGACTGTATTAACAGCAACAGCAGCTCGCTCTCCTACAGTTTTTTTTCAGTTTAAGTCACCAAGGAGCTTCCTTACTTATGGAAGGATGTAGAGTGTGAGGACATGAACTAAGAAAGTCAGTAAGGAATCCAGGAATTACGATTATCATCACTGCAAAAAGCTTAGAAATTTTAATGTGGTATAACATTGATATCAAACTCACAGTGTACATAATACTCAGAAGAAAAAAGATTTTTCAAGAAAAATATAAAGCCAACATGTTCTTTGTGAATCCAAATTATGAATAATGGCAGGTTTTAGACTTAGCTTTGAATATTACATAGTCATTGTTCTAATTTTAAACCAAGCCAGACATACCAAGTCCTTAATCATTGTAAATGTGAAACAAGCAGTAAGTCTTACCCCAGAGATAAGAAACACTTTACAGAAGTCCAAAACGGGTAAAATCTGCAAAAAACTGGCAGCTTCCAGAGTGTCCTGAAGGTTGTCCATGTTAAGGGAAAGTTTTGCAGTATAAATGAAATCAATTATCTTCTTTAGGCCTATTTTGTTCACACCGTGAAGCTTAATGCACATTAAATCCTGCTCCTTCATTCCTCCTGCAAAAGACACGTAGGTAAGTTAAAGATC
>JAHREE010090578.1:0-14073 GCA_033628505.1 Tringa tobata | reverse complement strand
GCGGGGGGGACAGCCTCCCATCGCCATGGATACCGGGGTACGCGCACGCACCCCCCCACTCCCCAGGCAGCACGGGTGGGGGCAGCCCCTGGGAAGCGAGGGGAAAGCCGGAATGGGTTTGTTCCCTGGGGAGGGATGAGGTCTGTGTCCCCCCTCGCTGCCCCTGAGGTCCCCACGCTGATGGGGACCAGATGATGGCCGGTGTCCCCAGCAGCGCTCCTGCCCGTCCCGGGGTGGGAAACACGCCGGGAACGCCAAAAGGAGTGAGGAGGACCCCCCATCCTCCACCCGGTGTAAATCACCCCTGCGGTGGGGAAAGCAGCATAATCTTTCTTCAGGGATGCTGGTCCTGGCTGATTCCAGCTCCTCCATCATTGCCAGCATCAACAACCCCCCCCACACACACACCTCTTACCATGGTCTTTTACCAAAGTTGGGTTTGGGCAAGCCTAGAAGTCAAATATTTCCATTCCTGGCAGCCCCCAGCGCTGGGCAGCGTTTGTCCCTTAAAAACACGAAGGAGCAAACAGGGGAGATGTTTAAACACGGCATTTTGAGATAACACCTGCAGTTTCTCCCAGGAGTTTTTCTGCAGGGACACCAGCTGCTAAGGGACACCAGCGTGCCCGGCAGTGGCCTCCCTGCCACCAAGGAGCCACCCTCCCCGGGCCGTATCCTGAGCCCCACAGCCCATTTCTTCCTGGAAAGAAAGGGGAGCAACTTGAAGACCCACACCGCGCAAGAGGCAGGGACACGCTTCTGGGGACACCCATGGGGTGAGCAGTGTGTGTGGACCTGCTGGTACTGGGTCACTTTGATTTATATGGTGAAAAACCATGGGGAAAAAAAAACCCAACAATTTCCCTGGAAAAATCCAGAGAGATAACTGCTCAGGTCTGGGCAGAATCCAGCTGGAGGCATCGGGCAAGCTGCAGCGAGCACCTGTGGGGATCTGCAAAGTGGCTTCTTTAAGGAGAAGGTGACTGATAACTCACATTTAGGTAGACATAAAAAACCCCCACGCATAACAGGAAAACATTTAATGAGGCATTTTGGCACATCGCCGTATCAGCAATTCAAGGGGGAACCCTCACGGCTATGGGGATGTCCCCCACCGTCCCAGTCCTGGACCAGGGCAGCAGAAGCTCCCCGTCACCAGCCAGGCAGGACCCCACGCTCCCCAGGTCGCACCACACGCATCCTGGCTCTGCTTCCTGGTCTCAAGTTGGGGCAGGGGAGGTTTAGATTAGATATCAGGAAGAATGACTTTCCTGAGAGGGTGGTCGGGCACTGGAACAGCCTGCCCAGGGAGGTGGTGGAGTCACCAGTCAAGAAACGTGTAGATATGGCTCTTCAGGGCACGCTCTAGTGCCCGAGATTGTTGTTTTGTGGGTGGGTGTGATGTGGTGGGGTGTTGTGTGTGTTGTCGGTTGGGTTTTTTTTTGGTTGGTTGGTTGGTTTGGTTTGGTTTTTTGTGGTTGGACTCGATGATCTGAGAGGTCCCTTCCAACCGTGATGATGCTGTGGTTCCTCCCCAAGCCCTTGGCAGAACGCAACGCAGGAGGTTCCCCAGCTCTGGAGCTGGCAGAGCCATCCCTTCGTGGAGGAGCCCCACTACTTGCTTTTTATTAAGGAAAAAATAAAAAAAAAAGGGGGGACTGGCTGCCTTGCTGCGGATTTGGGACAGAAACAGGGATGTAGCAGGGACTGACCTAAGCCCAGCCACTCCTGCAGGTGGTCGCCCCTCGGGAGAACTCGCCCGGGCACCCCAAGACCCTCTCAGGCTTTGGGGATGGGCTCCTCTGGTGACAGCAGCAGGTCGAAGGGGACGAGGGGCCGGACGAGGAGCCGCACCTCGGGGCCCACAGGGTTCGCCCGCAGGTTGAGGCTCCGCAGCGATGCCATGGTGGCCAGCTTCTCCACTGGCACCTCTGCAAAAGAGAGCACCGAGGTGAGCATCCATCCCGCCGTCGGCTGCTGGGGAATTCGGAGCAAACCCCGCTCCCAACCGGTCCTCCAGGCTCAGACCAAACCAGAAACACCATCAAATAATATTAAAATGTGTGACTATTCAAATGTCTCGGCAAGGTGCAAACACCACGATATGAAATGTGGAGACTGTCCTCCAGTTCTCCTGGTCCTAAAAAAAACCCCTGCTGGGGTGCTAAAGTGGTTTTCAGAGACTCATTCCCCTGTTTTATTCCCAGTGTTGCAATGCCCAGGAGCCCTCACCAGGCTAATGGGAGAACATGTGCTCTTTGCCCTTGTTGGACAGGCTGCAAAATGGCTCTTGGCCATCGCCAGGCACCCTCCTGTTTTGCAATTTCCATGAATTTGAATGTTTTCCTTTACATTTCCCTTACATTTCCTTTTTACATTTAAAAAAGTTGCCCATCTCGTGGATGATCCCCATATGAATCCACTGAGAGCAGAGGAACAGGACCGATACGAAAACCTAATCATTAAGATCATTAAAAGATGATAGATTTAGCATTTTGTTGCAATTCACAATATTTTGGGCTTGAAGAGGCCACCAAGGACCTGAGTTTACCCAGAAGAGCTTTGTTGTAATTTGGCCACCAAAACGACAAGAGCCTTTTACATCCCCAGCCCTGATTTCTCCTGCCAATACCTGGAGCAGAATTGCAGTGTTGTGATTACAGCTGGGCGGGTGATTATGTGATTTAAAACCCAGGAAACTTATTTTATGCTGGAAAAAGTCTCAAACACCTTGATGGGTGTTTTTTTTTTTTTTTCTTTCTCCTCCAGAGACCAGCACTATTTTCTGCAATACACATATTTTTTTAGCAGCGCGTCTCTCATCAGGCTGAGCTTCACGTGGATTTTTTTTATACCTCTTCTTTACGGTGGATTTATTCTGCTCCACGGTATCATTTTGCATTTTTTTCCCCCCTTGATGCACAAAAACTGATTTTTTAAAAATTTTTTTTTGATAGATCTTTCTGTTTAATGATCTTCTAAGGCTGCGCAGTGATAAACCCCCGGTTTGCTTAAATTTAAGGAGTTAAGGAAAGTATTTCAGGGAGCAAGCCTTGCCCAGGGTGGGAACAGCCCAGCTCTGTGGCTTAATTCAAGGTAAGGAGCCGTGACTCATCCCTGGCATGAAGTGACAGGCAAGGCACACAGTGCAACCTATGGCTACATGGCCGTGCCACGGGAGCCACAAACCCCTCTAGAAGCAACCCAAAGCATCCCTTGCCAGGTCCCCAGTGGATGAAGCACTCACGTTTGAGCCTGAATTATTCATGCTGGCTTCCCCAATTAAGCAAAAAAAAAAAAAAAAAGGGAGAAAAAAACCCCAAACAAACAAAACCCTGACTTTTTCATAATTAAAGCAAACAGTAATTTTCCCAGATCAGAAGATGATAATAAATGAGTGAAAAACCCAGCTCCTTGAGATGAAAGGGCCATCGGGAGGCATGTGAGGAGGTGGATATGAAAGGGCTGCCAAGGCATCCGAGGAGGTGGGTAATGAAGGCTAAGAGCCCTGAAGGTCTCCCAGCCACGTGCAGCTGGAAATTGAAGGGGGAAGGACCCCGCGGAGCCGCTTCCCCGTCACGTTTCAGCATTGCCCACATCCTTCGGTGGCCACCAGCCTCCTACCAACCTGGGGATGGAAAAACGCTGGCTGGCTCCTCTGCGGCGATTAACAAAGATGCATTTCCCACACCATCTCAAATTAGGAGCGGCTATCTGATTGCTCAGGAAGAGAAAATTAGCCACAGTTGCCCCCAGCAGCGTGCTGCCTAGCGTTGGTAGTGGTCTCCAGCATCTCCCTTGCTGTCTCAACATCTTCTGCATTAAACCATTAATCAAGGAATGAGGGAAAGAGAAATGGAAGCCTCAGGCACCAAAAAGCCCCGTGGACTCCGGAGCTGAGAAGGCTAATTTGATATCACTCTGATGAGCAAGGAAGGAGTTAAAAGCACGGACATTAAATATACTAATATATATTTCCTGCTTGACTAGCCTGATCTCCTTCTTTGACAAGGTGATCCACTTAGTGGACGAGGGAAAGACTGTGGATGTTGTCTACCCAGACATCAGTAAAGCCTTTAGCACCATTTCCCACAGCATTCTCCTGGAGAAACTGGCTGCTCATGGCTTGGATGGACGTATGCTTTCCTGGGTGAAAAACTGGCTGGATGGCCAAGCCCAAGGAGTGGTGGTGGATGGAGTTAAATCCAGTTGGTGGCTGGTCATGAGGGGCTCAGTACTGGGGCCAGTTCTATTTAATATCTTTATCAACAACCTGGATGAGGGGATCGAGTGCACCTTCAGTCAGTTTGCAGAGGACACCAAGTTGGGTGGGAGTGTTGATCTGCTGGAGGGTAGGAAGGCTTTGCAGAGGGATCTGGAGAGGCTGGATGGACGGGCCGAGGCCAATGGGATGAGGGTCACCAAGGCCAAGCACCGGGTCCTGCCCTTGGGTCACACCAACCCCATGAAGTGCTACAGGCTTGGGGCAGAGTGGCTGGAGCTGCCCTGAGGAAAAGGACCTGGGGGTGTTGGTCAGCTGTCTGCTGAACATGAGCCAGCAGTGTGCTGGCCAAGACCAACAGCATCCTGGCCTGTATCAGGAATAGTGTGGCCAGCAGGACTGGGGCAATGATTGTCCCCCTGTACTGGGCACTGGTGAGGCCCCACTTCGAGTGCTGTGGTCAGTTTTGGGCTCTTCACTACAAGAAGGACATTGAGGTGCTGGAGCAGGTCCAGAGAAAAGCAACGAAGCTGGTGAGGGGTCTGGAGAACAAGTCTCATGAGGAGAGGCTGAGGGAGCTGGGGGTGCTCAGCCTGGAGAAAAGGAGGCTGAGGGGAGACCTTCTCGCTCTCTCCAACTCCCTGAAAGGAGGGTGTAGCCAGGGGGGGTCGGTCTCTTCTCCCAAGTCCCAGGCCATGGGACAAGATGAAATGGCCTCAAGTTGCTCCAGGGAAGGTTTAGGATGGATATTAGGGAGAGCTTCTTCACTGAGAGGGTTGTCAAGCAATGGGACAGGCTGCCTAGAGCAGCGGTGGAGTTGCCATCCCTGGAGGTATTTAAAAGACACGTAGACATGGTGCTGAGGGACATGATTTAGCGATGGACTTGGCAGTACCAGGCTAATGGTTGGACCCAATAATCCTAAAGGTACTTTCTAACCTGAATGCTTCTGTGATTCTATACGCAATTACACTCCAGGGTTAAGAGCTTGTTGAGATGAAAAGGGCAGTTGGTGGCACTAAATGTCTCCTTTCAGAGCCCACAGACTCCAAGCAAGCTTTAATTAATCACCTTTTACTCCTCTTTCCCTTTAGCTGGAAAATATTACCTCCTCTCTCAAGCTGTGGTTCAATATGCCTTAACAGGTGACTCAGCCTTTCAGCAGGTGCTTTTAAGCTGGTTTGTAGTCCTGCTATCAGCTCTCTCAGCTTCCTGGAGAGGACAGGCAGGACCAGGAATAGCACATAACTGCAGTAGTACCAAAACCCAAATCCTTTGTAACCTCCATACCAACAGAGGAGACCACAGCCACCCTCCACCTGCCATTTGTGGGGCATTCTTCCCTTGCCTTTTAACTGGAGCAAGGTCCTCAACTCGTTATTGGGCTAAGTGGGGAAGCCTGGGTCTCAAATTATAAAAGGCAGCAAAATGCAACCCCTCCCTATGCTGAGCTGGTTGGTGGGTCCACAGGGGCTGTTGCAGGAGAGCTGCACCAGGGTAAGCTTTCAAATGTCTCAACAGCCTCTCTAAGAATATGCTAGTTGTTCCTTGTGAGAAGCAACCCTACTGCTGAAAGATGGTCCTCAGTGGGTGAGTTGCGTGCATGGACTGAGAGAGTTGGGGTTGCTCAGCCTGGAGAAGAGAAGGCTCCAGGGAGACCTTAGAGCCCCTTCCAGTCCCTAAAGGGGCTATAGGAAAGATGGGGAGGGACCATTTATCAGGGAGTGCAGTGATAGGACAAGGGGTAATGGTTTTAAACTGAAAGAAGGCAGATTTAGATTAGATATTAGGAAAAAAAAATTACTATGAGGGTGGTGAGACCCTGGAACAGGTTGCCCAGAGAAGCTGTGGTTGCCCCATCCCTGGAGGGGTTCAAGGCCAGGCTGGATGGGGCTTGGAGCAACCTGGTCTGGTGGGAAGTGTCCCTGCCCAGAGCAGGGGGATTGAAACTTTAAGGACCCTTCCAACCCAGACAATTCTGTAATTATATGATGTGTGGGGGGAAGGTGCCATCTCCTACAGCCTGGCCTGAGACCTCCTGGGGTTAAACAAGTGTTCTGCTGCCATGTTCCTAGGTTCAAAGGGCTCAAATCCTACTTGCTGTTAAGGGAAATCATAATTTGTGCTGGTTAAGTTCCAGCTGATGGGGTCTCTTTAGCTGGCCTTCCACTGCTGTGCCAGGCTGGTGTGGGAGGAAAAAGTGTATATAAATAGAAGCTCATAAACAACATATAAAACTATATTACCATATAAAAATGCATTTTATATATATATAAATGCGGACTCGTGTGCAGATAACTGGCACCAAGGCTCCTAGGGTGCTGTGCCTGTGCAGAGCAGGGAGCTTGGTCCCTGTGGAAGCTCAGCCTGGAAGGCTTGAGGGCAAGCCAGGAGATACCACCAGGGTCCCAGAAGGTGAAACTGGGGGTGAGATGCTTTGCCTTGGGTGTGAAGGAGTTGAGTTGCTGCTGCTGCTCTGGGGATGCTCCGGTCCCTTTGAAGGATATTGCTCAAAGGAGCCCAGGAGGTATTGGGGAAGGTACCTAGGAGTGATGCAATTCTCTAAACTTTTGGTTCCTTGGCAAAATGGGCTGCAACACCCCCTGGTTTTCTAATTTCTACCTCTTCCCCTTCCAGAAAATGCATGAAATAGGCTCATCTTACCTCTTTCTGCACCCAGAGAACATCGTGCTCGTTACTAAGATATGTCGCTGAAACATTTTAGCTTGATATTGTTAATTTTTACCCTGCCATTACTTTTCCTGAGTCTGATAACAGCAGCTGAGGGGAGCCTGCTGGGAGGTGACCAAGCCTGGCAGCTGGATTTTCTAGCTGCCCTCTCCCCCAGGATTAACCCAGCTGGGCACAACCCTTCATATGTAGCCTATCCTCCATGCATTTAAGATGGGAATGATGCATCAAAAAGCTGTATGCCCTTCCTGCTGCACCCTGCTTGCTGAAATGAGTGGGAAATGGGAAGTTTGGAGACCGTGTCTCCTCCATTGAGTCTGACCGAAACTCGATCAAGCTCAAATAGCGATGGAGGGAATTAAAAATGAGACAACTCTCTCTGGGAGGTGGGAGAGGTAAAAAAGGGGTGAAGAAAACCCCCACCTTTTGCTGGAGAATGAGGAAGCAGTATTTAATGTCTTGCGTTTCTACAGGGAGCAGCTGATGCTGTTAATAAAACCCGTGTTGCAGGGAAGAGCTTTCCCAGCTGCAGCTGAAGTCATCCTAGATAAAACAGCAAAATTGAGTGGACTTGATATTCATCTCCCTGGGGATCTGCGTGGGCTGGGGGATGTTCCAGCCTCAGCTCTTTGAAAGCTTGCTCCTAAATAAATCCTCTTTTATCTAGGTGCTGCCCCTTTTGCCTGGCTTCTGGGGACTCCAAAGGCTTCAGCTTTGTGCATTAAAGATTTTCCTCCCACAGCAGGGTTAGGGGACAAGCAGCTTTTACAATTCCTTTCCTTTCATTTATTTTTTTGGGGTATTTTGTAGTGTTACAGCTCCTATTTGCTCTGGAAAATGTTCAGGTGGGCTTGTGCCCTTACCTTTCCTGGCAGCAAACATCCCAGCCCAGAATTCTTGAAGCCAGTTCTGTGGGCAGGTCTATTTTTTTATTTTATTTTATTTAAATCTGGTGATTTTGAGTTGCAGCTGGAGCTGCCTTTGAGAGCTGCATCCCAGCCTGGTGAATAGAGTGGCTTGAATGGAGAGTGATATTTTTTTTTAATATTATTATTTTTATTTTTTTCCCTATGCCTACAACAGCTTTGCCCCAGGAGGCAACGCAAGCATTAGCGAAAGCAAGTGGCTAATGAAGTTCTACCTATTTAGCGTCTCCTCTGTGCCTGTGGACCCTTCCTTCTGCCAAATTCATGGCTGGATCACTAAGCCATCCTCGACTTCAGCAAGGCTTTTGGCGTTGTCTCTCCCAGAACATCCTCAGAGGTGAACTTAGGAAGTGTGGGTTAGACGAGTGGACAGCGAGGTGGATGGAGACCTGGCTGGATGGGCAGAGCTCAGAGGGTTGCGATCAGTGGCGTGGAGTCCAGTTGGAGACCTGTGACTTGTGGTGTTCCCTGGGTGGGGGGTCAGTACTGGGTCTGGTCTTGCTCAATGTATTCCCTGGATGAGGGGACAGAGTGTACCCTCAGCTGGTGACATAAAACTGGGGAGGAGGGGCTGACACACTGTGCTGCCATTCAGTGAGAGCTGGGCACAGAGGAACCTACCTAAAGTGTAGGTTCCTGCACCCGGGGAGGAATAACACCATGCACTGGTACAGGTTAGGAGTTGACCTGCTGGAAAGCAGCTCTTCAGAGAGGGACCTGGGAGTCCTGGTGGACAACAAGTTGTCCATGAGCCAGCAATGTGCCCTTGTGGCCAAGAAAGCCACTGGTCTCCTGGAGTGCATTGAAAAGGTCCAGGGAACCCCTGGTGAGGCCCCATCTGGAGCGCTGTGTCCAGTTCTGGGCTCCCCAGTTCAAGAAAGAAGAAGCTACTGGAAAGATTCCAGTGGTGGGCTACAAAGATGATGAGGGGCCTGGAGCACTTCTCTTATGAGGAAAGGCTGAGGGACCTGGGTCTGTTTGGCCTGGAGAAGACTGAGAGGATCTCATCAATGCTTAGAGATGTCAAGAGGATGGGGCTGGACTCTTCTCAGTGGTGCCTGGTGACAGGACAAGGAGCAACAGGCACAAACTGGAACACAGGAAATTCTGTCCGAACATGAGGAGGAACCTCTTTACTTTGAGGGTGACCGAGCACTGGAAGAGGCTGCCCAGAGAGACAGTGGTGGAGTCTCCTTCTCTGGAGACATTCAAAGCCCTCCTGGACATGTTCCTGTGCAACCTGCTCTGGGTGGACCTGCTTTGGCAGGGGTTTGGACTAGATGATCTCTGAAGGTCCCTTCCAGCCCCTGTCATTCTGTGATTCCTTGGTCTGGTAGCATCTGCAGGGGTTAGTGAACCACAAGCAGAGCTTCAAGCCAGCATCCCTCCCTGCCCAAGGGATGTGGGGTCAGCATCACGGCTGGGAACTGCAGTTGCCCTGGGGTGATGCTCATCCTCACCTCCAGTGGGGGGAAAAAGTCCTCCTCACCTGTGATCTCGTTCTCTTCCAGGTCGATGGTCTCCAGGGTGGTGACAGTGGTCAGGGGCTCAGGGAAACGCCGAAACCTGTTGCGGGAGAGGTTGATGGCCTGGAGGTGCAGCAGGGAGGTGACCTCCTCGGGCAAGCGGTGCAAATAATTGCCTGCCAGGTTGAGCTCTGTGGTTCAAGGAAGAGAGGAGAGAGTTGGAGTGGGGGGTAAACAAAGATGGAAAAAATAATTAATGTATAGCTTAATTTACAGCCTCTCTCCCCCATAGGCTGCCAGCTCCAGCCATGCGATTCCAACTCCAAAAATGGGATTATTTTTGCTCATCTTCATGGCTTGCTGTTGTACCTCTGCCTGCTGTGAGTATTGCTTTTAGGAGCAGTATGTTTCTTGGCTTCCTTGGGCTTTCCTAATTAAACCTGTGCAGCGTTTCACAAGCAGAGGCTGCAGAAATGAGCAATATTTGTGAAGTCAGAGCAGTCCCCCCCCCATGAGGACGTTTGTCATGGCTTAAGGCTAGTTTTTATCTTCATGTACCCGAATCCTTTCTGAGGCATAAACAGTGGTGAAAGAAATGTACTTATATGCAAAAAAAAATATACATATTCTACAGAGTTTAACCCTCTGTGATGCTTTTTTCCCCCCTAGAAATGAGCTCCTGTGGGGCCAGGAGGAGCTCTCCTGCATGAAAGCCCGTTAGCCATGGGAAGAGGAACGCAAGTCCCGCTCTCCCAGCGCCCTTCTCCAGTAACACGGGGCTTTCTGCTCTATAAATACCCACGCAAGCTGCCCTGCCTCTGCTAATACCTGGTATTTATAGGTCCTGCCTTATTCAGGCTGGTGCAAGGCTGTCCCCAGCCCTGGGGCATCTGTCCCCTGCAACAGAGGCCCGGCACGTTCATGGCTGGAGTGATTTCTTCACTGGTGGAGCAAAGCCCTTGCTGGGAAAAGGGATTTCCACCCACCCACCCGAGGGTGTTCCTCCCCTTGGGGCTCACTGTGCTGTCTAGGAAATGAGAATTAATTTCTTTCACTCCAGGTGTTTCTGTTCCCCAGCTTAAGGGAGTTGTGACGGATGACGGTCCAGCTCCACAGGAAGCCTCCCCAGATCCCACCACAGTGGCAGTACCTCGGGGGAGCAAAATACTTGCTTTTAAAAGCTGCCAGAGCCCCAGGCGCTGCCCCCAACATTCAAAACCGTGGTGCTGGGATGTTTGCATGACCATGTTTTAGCAGATCATCTGCTTTCTGGGCTCTGCGGGTATTGTCTCCATCTCCTGCCGCAAGCGGAGTGAGCAGCTATCACTGATGTCTCCCGGTGGGAGCTAATTAGCCAGCAGCGAGCCAGCATGCCGTCTGCAGCCTGAAGTGCCCTGTCTCTTACCATGCTTTGGCTGCCTTTCCTGTCCTCTTTCATCCCCAACCCCATCCTTGGAGGGAGCTGGAGGATGAGTGACCTTGCATCATCCCGGCCACCACTGGAGGTGGCAGGGCATGAGCTTGGGAAGGGTGGGTGAGAGCAAAACCAGTGCCTTCTGCCTGCAAAAGGCTGGAAAGGGTGAAGAAAAATTGATTTTTGGAGGTGTGGGGAGGGCCGAACTAGGGCTTGGAATGAAGTGTGAGAGCAGAGAAGTAAAAAAATGCAGTGGGGAACCTCTGGTGCTGTGCCTCCTCCCGCAGCAGCCCTGGGGGCTCTTTGCTGGGTCCAGAGGGAGTGGAAGTGGCTGTTGGTGAGCGATGAGGCTGTCCCTTACCTCTCAGTTGGCTGAAGGTGGTGACGAATCGGCTGGTGAGGGACTTCAGCTCGTTGTTCGCCAGGGAGATGCGGTGGATCCCCTCGGTGACGCTCCTCATGGCTTTGTAGATGCCGACGGGGAAGGCGATCAGCTTGCAGTTGGCCAGATCTGCCCCCAGAGAGACCCGGGCACCTTACAACGCACCCCAGGTGGGGTGGAGAGATGCTTGCCATCTTGTTTTCCACCCTGTAGTGCTTGGATTGCCCATCTGGGTGCTGCCACCTGTGGATGCTGTAATGTCCCCTGCTGTACTCCTCCCCACAAGCACCAAGAATTCCTGCCTAAGAACTTCTTCCCATCGGGAATGTTAAGGTTGTCCCGTTTTAAGTGTGTTCCACCCTGAATAACATTGCAAATACTTCCACCCTGCCATGTCCTTTTAGAACCCCTCAGCCCGCCTGCCCATGTCAAATAACTTCACAACTTTAGTAATCCCCCTCCCCTATGTCCCTAACTCCCTGGGGATGGTCAAACGGTGGCAGGGATGCTTCCTCCACTGCTGACTGGGATGGGGATGGAGCAGGGCTTTCCCTGGGTATGCTCCTGGATGGATTTCCACCTTTGGAGTCCTCAGCACAAGGAGGACAGGGACCTGTTGGAGTAGGTCCAGGGGAGGCCAGAAAGCTGATCAGAGGGATGGAGCACCTCTGCTGTGAGGACAGGCTGAGAGAGCTGGGGTTGTTCAACCTGGAGAAGAGAAGGTTCTGGGGAGACCTTAGAGCCCCTTCCAGTACCTGAAGGGGCTGCAGGAGAGATGGGGAGGGACTTTTTCAGGGGCACATAGTGATAGGACGAGGGGTAACAGTTTCAAACTGAAAGAGGGGAGATTTAGATGAGATTTTAGGAAGAAATTCTTTGCTGTGAGGGTGGTGAGGCACTGGAACAGGTTGCCCAGAGAAGCTGTGGCTGCCCCATCCCTGGAGGGGTTCAAGGCCAGGCTGGATGGGGCTTTGAGCAACCTGGTCTGGTGGGAGGTGTCCCTGCCCAGGGCAGGGGGGTTGGAACTCGATGGTCTTGAAGGTCCCTTCCAACCCAAACTATTCTGTGATTCTCATGGTGATGGGTGCTTGCCCCGGTGGGAAGCAGCGGGGAAGGGAAAAGGATTTGGTTGCATTTTTTTGCTTGTTGGTGGTTTTGTTTTGCTCTGAATCATTTCTGGGGACATGCAAGGGGATGGAAACCCTGTATCCTGGCCCCGTGATGCTCAGCCTGGGCTCTGCTGCCCACCCCCTCCCCGAAGCCCCCGTCAGGGGCTGCACAAGCTCGTCCTCCCCTGCTTCTCCTCTCGCTCAGGAGGACGTGGAGAGGCTGAGCGATGAAGCTCTGACTCTCATGGTTTGTACCCCAGGGTATCCAGCATGAATAAAAATGAGCAGCTTTTGCCGAGCTGCACGTGGCTCTCGGATATTAGCTAGAAACAGTGAAATTGCAGAAAAATACAAACCCAGCAAGGCGAGGCAGGGGCTCCTGCCATTGCTTGCGAGGAAGGACTTTATCCCTGGGGCACGTCCCAGAGGATTATGTGCCATGGCTGGGAACCCACTGAAGCTTTGAGGGGGGGAGCTGAGACCCCTTTGGGAGAGCCCTTCCCTTCCCTGGGGATGCAGGAGCCTCTGGGATGGCACCTGGTGGGGGGATGGGGTGGGGGTGACAGCTTTTTTGGTTTTTTTAGACCACGGCAGCAAAAAATAGAGCCCTGCTCCCAGATACCTGATCCTTCTCCAAGGGGGAGCCGAGCCGGAGCGCCGGGCTTACCCAGAGAATCCGTTTTGTTCTCCACTGTGTCGTTCACCTTCCTGGCCACCCGGGCCACCGCCTCGCCCATCCTCTTCTGCATGCGGGTGCCCGGTCCCACCAGGGACACGTTTTGGCCCTGGGGGAAAGTGGGGGAGGGATCCACAGCCGTAGGGAGAAACCAGCCGCTCCGACTTTCTCGGGGGAGGGATGCTAAAAATAACCCTTGGGATCAGCGTTCCCAGGGGAGGGAGGGAGGCCGTGCTGGGGCTGGCAAGGCCCTCGGGGTGTGAGATTCCCAGCTTTCCAGGGTGGTATGTTTGGGATATGGGGATGCACCCCCCCTTTCTCAGTGATCTGGAGCTGCTATGGTCTTTGGGGCACAGGATTCCCAACTTTTTGGTTGGTACTTTGGGATATGCGTTCCCTTACCCAGTGATCTGGAGCTGGTGTGGTCTTTGGGGCACAGGATTCCCAACTTTTTGCTTGGTACTTTGGGATATGCGTTCCCTTACCCAGTGATCTGGGGCTGGTGTAGCCCTTGGGGCATGGGGTTCCCAACTTTTTGGGTTGGTGCCTTTGGGATATGGGGCTGCATCCCCTTTCCTGGTTTGGGATATAGGGGTATGTCCCATTTCCTGGTTTGAGATATGGGGATGTATCCCTTTTCCTAGTGATCTTGGGCTGGTATGGTCCTTGAGCACAGGATTCTCAACATTTTGGGTCAGTACGTACAGTGATACGGGGATGTGCCCAATTTCCTGGTTTGGGATATGGAGATGCACCCCCTTTCTCGATGCTCTGGCGTTGGTGTATCCCTTGGGAGCAGAGGATTGCCACTTTTTGGATTGGTACACTTGGAATATGGGAATATATCCCCTTTCCTGGTTTGGTATGTGGGGTTGGTGTAGCCCTGGGGGGCACGGAACTGCCAACTTTTTGGGTTGGTACTTTGGGATACGGGGCTGCATCCCCTTTTCTGGTTTGGGATATAGAGGTGCATCCCATTTCCTGGTTTGAGATACGGGGATGTATCCCTTTTCCCTGTGATCTGGGGCTGGCATGGTCCTTGAGCACAGGATTCCCAACATTTTGGGTCAGTACTTTGTGATATGGGGATGTGCCCCATTTCCTGGTTTGGGATATGGAGATGCACCCCCTTTCTCAATGCTCTGGGGTTGGTGTATCCCTTGGGGGCACAGGATTGCCAGCTTTTT
>JAHREE010090575.1:0-11420 GCA_033628505.1 Tringa tobata | reverse complement strand
CAATACACCTGGCGCACTGAAGGGCCTGGTGCTGCACCAGTGCTCTGGCGAGGGCACCAAAACCCACCACCTCCCTGGCAGTGGTTAGCACCAAGAGGGAGTGTGGAGCGTTTTGCCGAATCAGACTAACCATTAACTGCAGACAAAAACGATGTGTGAAACTGGACATTTCATTTTTTTATGCAGTGTCCTGTCAACACATTCTTTAAGTATGTTAGGGATCGGACAACTTGTTGCCAACAGCACAGAGCAGCCAGATTTGAGCTACAGCGTAGTGTGCCAGGCTAATGTAAAAAACTGGTCTGACTTTCTGTATTAAAGAAAAAAAAAAGGAAAAAGTGCTATGAATGGTTCCTGCTGCAATGCTAAGAACGATACCAAGCAAGAAAGGAAACAGACTCGAGTGGGTCTGGAAAATATTTTAACCAGGAATCAAATACAATTGGGTGTTTTTCCTTAATGGAGTGCTAAGCTACATTAGCAAAAGTGATGTGACTTTGCCAATGTGTAAGTGTATATAAAAGCCTAATGTAACAACATTTTCAGAGAGGGGAAAAAAACATTTTTAAAGTGATCTCGGAAACTTTAAGTAGGCCATATTTGTAGCAATGCATTCATAACATTTTTCATCCTATTTCTTCTGGAATATACACATTCCTACAACCAGCTGAAAGGCACAGAATAGCCTTAAAAGTACCTGCAGATATGCTTTCACCGTGAGGTTACCTGGCAGCAGGGGTGCTAAATTTGCAACCCGGTGGAGTGTTTTACCCTGCTTACAAGTGTCAGCTTCCTCCACAAGGGACATGGTGGCAGGCTGGACGAGTTGCTCTGTTCCTGGCCACCACATTCCAAGGGGAAGGCAGGGAGGAGGAGGAGGAGGCCCACCAGCTGCCCAGGCTTCGAGACTGCAGAGCTGCAGCATGTACAGCACCAGCTGCTCTGCACAGGAACCGGGTTGCACACAACCATCTCATGGCCCCACCACTGCTTCTTGGCCAGAAGGGCTGGCCCCTTGCCTTTGTGGACCACCCACAACCTCCGGCACTGGAGGAGAAGCCAGCCTCTGCAGCAGTGCTCACTCCGCAGCAGAGGTAGAGAGCCGAGGATTCCTTCACATTCAGCAGGCAGGCACGTTTTCAGGACTTTATTCACTTTGTAATTTTAGGTATCTTACGAGATGAATCACACCTGGATCCCATCCTCCTCCACTAGCCAGAGAAGGAACTTTGACTACCTCAGAGGCAGATAGCTACGGTTACTCAAACCCATCCCACCATGGACATCGTTAATTGCTCAGCTTTAAAACTCAGGCACACAAAATGCACGAGTAAACTAATGGGCAAGTCTGAGTTGTCAGGCCAGATGACACTTTCCACTTAAAGCAGTTTGGTTTTGAATTCATCTAGGTAAAAAGTGAAAAAAGGAAGAAGGTGCACAACTGTGCAACCTCACTGGTTGTCTGGGAAGGTGTTTGCCGTGATCTCTAGCCCTACTGTCCTCTGTCCTCCACTGAATGAAGTTAACTTGGGCATTGCCTTGCCAAAGTTTTGCTGTCACACAGCCCAAGGCTCACATTTAGTAAGATTAGAAAAGCTATGCTTCCCCATTCCCCCCTTCCCAAATGCAGTTGTGTTGAAATAAAGGATTGGTGCTGAAATGCTGTGATTAAAATTTAAAATCTGACCTCATGGATATGCTAAGTTATTACAATTTCTTGGTCTTGCAGTCAGCAGTTTTTCATTTTCTTTTTTTTTTTTTTTTTTTATGGACAAGATAAACCTTTTCACAAGGAAAAATAAAAAAGGTCAAAAAACCTGACATAATTTCCATAAAAAACACTACCAAAACTCCACTAAAAATCCAAAATTTTAATCCCGGAACAATGAGCTTTTTACAAAGATATTGTAAAGATTGAGTGTAAATATTCACAAAAGCAATGAGCTAAGGCATATTCTCCATAGCCATGTTTATAAATTAAAGACTTTAAAAAGCCATGTGACTTGATCTCATTTAAACCTTGTCAAGATACAGGCAGTAAAAATTTTAAACGCTAGACTTAATTTCACATGTAGTGGACTGTCGGTTTATACAATTATCATGAGTATGAGCTAGATTAATTTCAGATCACTGAAACAAATACTCTAGTAAGAGCATGAAGCTTAAACATTATTTTAAAGTGCTCATTAGAAACCCAACATTTCAATTACAATTAAGAAATGTTAAAGATATTACATTCCTTATGTATCAAGTCTGAAAGTACAGTATGTACACAATCTACAGTCTTGTCTTTATAAATAGGAAATAATTTATTTCTATATCTCAAACATGACTGGTAGTTGAAGGGAAGCTGAAAGATTATTTCAATTTGGCCAGAAAAAGGAAAAAAAACCTCAGAACAGTCATCCCATACATACAGGTACCAGAATTCCGTATCCCAAGCACTGCCATTTTGGCCAATCTCTTTGACTAACTCTCTTTACATCCACTCACGAAACACGTGCCAGTACACTGCCAGTAGAGAATTAAAGCATCTCTCTTCTCACGGAATTGCTTGGGGTCTCTAGAACTGGCAAGGCTGCTGCTAAGAGAAGACATAACAAGACCCAAGTCCCTTAATCAAACAGAAGAAATACGCACTGCAATGTATTACAGTTTGCAGAGATAAAGGAATTCTGAACCAGACTGTCAAACAATAAAAATTTGGGTGGTTTTTATTTTAGTTTTTGAATTAACTGTAGTGCTTGTAAAAAAAAAAAAAAAGAGACAAAATTAATTCAAAGGCATCTATGACAAATTTAAAAGCCTCCATCAGCTTTCTTATAAAGACCTAACCTTTCAATCCAGAGTCACAGTATGTTTGCTAGTGAAGTCTCCTGTCTGACAGGAGCTAATCAAATCTCTCTGTTTCACTACCAGTCCTCTGTGATTTTAACTTAAGAGTTTTGCAGCATGTAGTATTAAGCTGTGCACAGATTAAGCTTGTTTCACGCAGGTCTAATACCAGGTACCTGTGAAATGATACTTCTGTACATCACTGTACTTCCCACAGTGCACATGCTTTTCAATGATCCCCTTCAAAGTACAACATGACAAGTTTTCAACAATATAAACAATGTTAAAATACAAGACCCAAGAGTGTTCATGAAAGTACAATAAAAAATTATTTAACTTCCTCTCACTGCTTTTCATCTCTCAGCTGCCATGAAAGCCAACATTCTATTTTTCCCCAGTCTTTTCACCGATTCTACAGCTGGACTTTGTAATTTTCAGACAGATACAAGAGTATACCCACTCACATATAGTAACATGATTACAGTAAAACCAAAAGCCACAAAATAAAGTAATGGTGAACATTCCATAAGAGGAATTTTAACTTTTGGTCAACATTTCTGCTAGGCTAAAAGCAAAAATATGCTGTACAAAATCACTTTAACATCTGCAAGAATAAGCCTCTTGTTTACTTTAGCCTCAGCTTAGTGTGTGGTCAGCCTGAACTATGCAATTTCTTAAAAGAACAGGTAGATAGGAGATTGTAAAGCTATATTTCTTCCCTACTTGTACCCATTAGCAGATTCTTCCCTTGCAAAACAACATTCATGTGAAAAAATGTACTGTGGCGCTCAGAAGAGTTGAAGGCAAACAGATGTGTATGGGCAACAAAAGCTGTCAAGGTGACAAACGATTCAATGGACTGCTTTCTTCTCCACCTGCAGCCAGCTTGAGGGTTGTTAGCTTTCGAGGGGGATGCTGAGGACTCTTACGAAGGTTGTCGTCCATCTGCAGAGAAATAATGAGAGCCGGATCTGGCAAACAGTAGAATATAGATTATACGATTAGTCTATTTGTCAGGACTGCCATCCTTAATGCTGGTTTGGGGTATTTTTCACCCTGTCACTTCAGGCACAGCCAAAACTGATGCCCTGGCTCCTTTGCACTCCCAAATAAATGCTTGGGTTAGAGCTGCCATTCACTCCATTAGCATGGGGTGCATCAAACCCAGGGCAAATAGGTGTGCTTCTGCTAAAATCATTTCATCAAGGCTACTGAAAACAATATTGCTACCTTCTTCTAAGAGGTCAAAGTTTCAATTTTGTGCAGCAGCCAAGTGCTGCTAGAAAGCAGATCAAAAGTCAAACCGCCAACATCAATGGATGCTTTTTGCATGTTCAGCACCTTACAAGAACAAATCTTTTTCAAATCAGAAATGTACTGGAGGCACTGCATGAATTTAGATTAGTTTTCAGATTTCAAAAAGTATTTAATAAAGAACTTATGATGAGACCTTTTCAAAGACAGGTTACAATCAATCTCTAAACATAAAGATCTTACATTTTCATAGGAAATCAATCTAATGCCCTGTGCCTACTGTGGTATCAAAGAGTCTAGTTACTACAGAATAAACAGAATCACAGAAGACAGCACAGGGGAAATCTCCAGACTTTGTCTAGTCCATCCCATTCCCTCAAGGTAGGATCAGCTTTACCTAAACCATACCTGACAAATGTCTATGTAATCCATTCTTTAAAACTTCCAGAGTCAGGCTTCAATACCACAAAAAGGAGATACAGTCAATACCTAATGCTACAGAAGCCTATCATAGTTAATGATCTATATCATACACTGATCTTTTTCAGGAAGAAATGCCTTCTATCCTTCTAGTTAAACCATTCCGCCTGCATCAGAAGACTAATTCTTCACAAGTATTCTTCACATAAGTTTTATAGCTTTTGATAGGTTGCCTTAGAAACAAATATAAAGAAATAAAAGCTAGATGTAGGAGAAGGAGTGACTGTAGGTTAGGGACTACAGCATTCAGCTGGGAGCAAAGAGAGCTGGTGATGGGCCATAACTTGCAGGACCATTTCTGAGTTTTGATCAATACATTTACATCTTCCTCTGCTGGAATATACACTTGCAGAAAGACACCCTTCTTTTGTTCATATGCGCACTTGCAAGATAATGTTCTTTTGGTGGTAACAAAAATACTTTTTAAGTGCAAGACTCCATTAGTTATTCCTTTCAAATGACACAATATTCCTCCCTCCTCTCTACACAAAGTAACCCACTAGGAGAGAAGCAATTAAAATGAAATGTCCATTGTATGGTTGCAGTTGCCATGCAAGAATATCTGTGAACAAGTAACCACAACAAAGCAGAAAAATTACAGACTGAAGCAAAAGTAACCTTTTCAATCAAGTTGGATTCCTTATTTACAAGCTGTGTGAGTTTCTGCAGATTAGCATCTGCTGTATCCTGTCCAGCCGGAGAATGGCCTGGAGAGTGAAGGCAGAAAGATGAAGAGTAAAAGGGTATTTACGAAAGCTTTTAAACCCCTAAAAAATAAACCCACACTGGAGAGAAAGTTCATGCAGTATTTTTATCCTAAGAAAAATTTAGGTGGAACAGCCATTCCATGTGAGAAAAACAGGAGTGCTAAGCATGAGCCATATCATAGATACAGGTGCGTTTTGCCAGTGACTGACAGAGTCTAAAATTGAGTATTAATGCTTGCTTTTAATTTTCAATCCTTTCTGCACAACTGTAGAAATTTCTCTACTTAATTTCCCCACAAAATCTCTACCATAAACTACATAAAATATACTTCTGCCTTGGTTCTCAGATGGAATCCTGGAGTTCTAATTCAAACAAGGCTACAAATAACAGAAAGGGGAAAAGAAATACAGCTTACCTGAGACAGTTAACCTGAAGTAGCAAGTTAAAATATCATCACAGAATCTACACAGATTGGGAAGCTGTTTCAAATGCTCTTGTAATTGTACCCTGGGGAAGCACACTTTATAAATCGGTGCAAGGAAACCAAACACAAAGGCATCCAAGGTGGTAGGCCTGAAAAGAGTGACAAAACAAAACACCAAAGTGACTGAAGTAAGACATTAAGACCCCTACAACGTAACCGTTTTCTGTGAATGTCAAATACAACGCAGGACAGCACATAGCTCTTCTGGCATTCCACCTTTTCATATCAATCCGGTAAATGCTTTGTACAGGCTATCTACTGATTGCAGCACCTCTAAACCAGAGACAAGTGGCCAAGCTGGAACAGTAGCTAACAGCACTAAAATCCAGTCATGCTGTCACATACACTGATAAGCAAGCCACTGTAAAACACATTTCTGGCACCACAAAAGCCAAGCTGTATGCCAGGGGACCAGGATACTCTCTCATGCAGTGGTCCGACTTCAGTGGCTGAAGGAACAGATCATCCTTTTTAGGATCTGTTGGCACTATGTTGTTGGCAAGACCTGCCTCCTGCTCTGCACACATAGCACAGGAAGAGGAGTGTTCCTGGAGCTATACCCTCCTTCCATGCAGGCAGTGGTAACACCTCAGGATAAAAGCATTTTTTCTACATACAACCACAGGAGGTGACATTCAGTGGCTAGAAAAGCATTCTTTAATGCTACACTAACTCATGAAGCACCCCACATTTTCTCAGAAGCTGTGGGCAGCATCTGCTTCTCTGGGAAAAAATACATGATAAGGCAGACACAACCTCGCCTTAGTTTAAAGATCTTGTTGTGCCCTGTTTGCTCATTCAGATTCATCTGAAAAGCAGAGTGAGAGACATGACAATACCATGCAGCACTTTTAACATTCTGGCAGGTTAAAAAAAAAAAAAGAAAAAAGTTAAAAAGTTTGTGTTCACAGAGTCATGTGGTACCTGTTTCATTAGTCATTTAAAAAAAAAAAAAATTACACTCACGTATGTCCAAAGAAAAACTGGGAAGTCCCCAATCTCTTCGACAGGAGATTTAGGCACTCCTTGGCATCCCTGTATATCTGATGAGACACAAGACTGTCTAAGAGCCCTAGGTGTGGCAAGGCTAGCACACACAGCATCATTCATCATTTGACGCTGTGCTAGACTGTTTCACTTCTTGTCTTTGACAGCACCAACTTAGAAATTCTTTACTACACAACACACACCTGTGCTTCCACTTCAGTCAGACTGTAGAGTGGAGGCCCTCCCCTGGTCAGCAAGATCCTGTTCAGTGCTTCCCTGGACATCTTTCCAGGCAGATAAAACCTCAGTGGGAAGGCAATCCTTGAGGAAAACCATGGCTTTGTCACACTGCAGTAATTTTCAGCCTCAACCCAGAAAGTGTGCAGCTGTACCAACACAAGGAAAAATATGACTAGAATTTGAGCAAAAATAGTAGACATCTTTTAAAACTTTTATGTGTGAGATCTCTGTCAGAGAAGTACAAGCACTGGGAATTACTATAATTTAAGGCAATGAGGCTCCAGAAAGGATTATACTAATCCTTTGAGTGTAGGAGCATATAATTAGGGCAATAGCTACCTTCCACCTAAAAAAAAAAACAACAAAAGATAATACACAGACCTATATACACATGCATAAAATTACACACACATGTTTATGTACGTATATATATATGCACACACTGTACATAGAAAATACATTATAAAAAAAAGTTGCAGACATACAGGATCAGGTTTGAACTTTCTAGAATTTTTTTTTAATTTTGTATAAATCTTAAAATAAAATATATTATGAAATGAATGCGAAACCTTGCAGGCCAGGTAAAAAGGCTAGCCTATGGTCAGAATATTTTTTCCTGTACAAACTGAAGCAAAAGTCACTCAAAAGATCCAATGTCTGGGGATTTTTATAGCTGTAATGTACTTACACTAAACTGGTGAGGGCATGTGGCTACATGTTATTTAGAAATGGAAAATGAAGCTACTGATGGGTATTTTAATTTCTCAAAAGTTCTAACTGAACAGTTCAAAAGGCTTCCACAGTTGTGCACCACATATCAGACATACCACATCTTACTCAAAGCTTTTTCAAAATAATCAAATGAAACAAAAAATGGCTGCTATAAGCTGTATTCAGGATACTGTTTCCCAAAAAGCATCAAAAAGAAAAAGAAACCACATTCATAGGTGCCCTTTTACAATATCTTTCATAAATTATTATTATTACTTCACACCCCACAAACACACACTTCTTTCATTTTCAAAAGTTCCTAGGCAGTATTTCCAAAATGGGACTAAAATGCACATACGTTCAAGCCAGGTCTTTGGCTGAGAGACTTTAAAGTCCCTCCCATTGGGCGCCTCCTGCAGCATTCACTTCCAAAAATTCTGACTATTATAAGGTATTTCTCAATACTTACCAGAGCAGGAAGCAGTTTCTCTTCAAGTAGTGCAATATATGCCAGTGTATCAGCTCCTTGTTTTGCAGACAATTCATAATCAGCATTATATTTCTATAAATTTAAAAAAAAACCAAATAAACATACTACAAATAGTATTACACAGAACTTCTCAAAAAGATGATCAAATTGCTTCAAACTTAACAGCTATCAAGCTAGTAAATGTAGCAGCATTCTCTGGGACAGAAAGCATACAGTCACTAGAATTTACTTCTTCAAGCCAGCTATGTCAAACCTCCTTGCATTTCCCTTTTCCACTTTCCCATTCTTAGATTTCTGGGCTCCCTGTATGCCCAAAATAACTCTTGTGTCTCCTTCTTATTGCTTTCCAAGGCAACTGCCCAGTGATACAGAGGCAATTTTTCAGTACTTAGGGATGTACCAAATCTCTAGCAAGCCTCCACCTGGCACTTAACCTGGTGTAAGCATAAAAGAAAAGGCAAGCATTTCCATCTTTTGCTTTTAATTACCATTCTAAAAGTTTAGAAATTGTATGCTACCAATATAAGGGACCAAATGCACAGCTAAATTAATGCACTTACAGCAGACCGAGCTTTTAATTCTGACACTGGACCCTTTTAAGGTACATTAGAAAGGCTGATACGTGGTTTGGTTTTTTGGGGGGAGGGGAGATTTGCTTTATGGATTTAAAAACAAAAAGTCAGTGCCGACCTTTAGATATCTGGAAAGAAAGCATATTATTGTTATACTTTAACTCAAAGAGGGTTTTCTCTTCCAACATTAAGGGATCTTTGGTATTCAAATGGCTATGAAACTTCTGAATTTTAGAAGAACTCCCTAAAATCTCATCTCAAATGCAGAGTTTTCAGATTCTGTTTTTCTCTCCCCAAAGATTTAAAGTTTCACTAACATGGCATTCATCTGATATTCTTCTTGACTAGGCAGGAACTGAATTGCTAGTGTAAAGGCAAAATAGTGGGGTGGAGGACCATCTTAGAAATAAAAAGATGCTGCCAGGCTTTATTAGACAACTTTGTACTTTGTGAAAAGAAGAAATCATACTTTATTCTTTGTGAATAAAATGCTAAGAGATCTGCAAAAGGCAAGCGAGAGTTGGCTACGCACTAACATATCTGAGGTCTGCAAAGCCATAATAACATATAAAAGTGCTATGATTAAGAGCAGGGTGCTCAGTGAGAAACTGCTCAATTAAGGCCAGTTTGTTGTCCTTTTCAATGAACAGTTTTCTCCTGGTTATTTTTAAATCTTTCACATGACTAACAAACTTTCAAACAGAAATCTGCTATCCAGCATTTTGCAAGTCTCATGCATGTATGAAAAACAGGAAAGCTCTGGGTCTAAACTCAGTTCGAAGTTTTCAGAAGCCTCTATCAATGTATACAGGGGATGTGTAGAATCACTACAAGGCAGGGAAAACAAATCTTTTGAAAGAGACCTACCTGCTTTCTTAAGAAGTTCAATATTTTTGCTGGCTGAGAAATAACAATGTCTTCTGATATCAGGACTGGCACATCTCCTAGAAGGCATAAATAATAGAGTCAACAATATATACGGATGACTTCTAACACAACTAGAAAGCAATCAGTCACTTTATCTACTTTTCTTTTTTCCATAGCATGCTCTGATCTTCCAAATATGTATACATAAAGGATGCTTTACATAGTAGGGGAGTTCCACCAAGGTTACAAATAGATTTAATGCATTCACTAACAACAATACATAAAAAAGCACCCACATCAAATCAGACTGAAGCCAGTTATCTTCTGCTAGATTTATAGTACTTTGAGAACCAGGCCACTCGCCTGGATTTCAGACATTCACCTTAAGAGAAAAATTCCAAGCCAGTCCAACTGCCCTCTCAAGTCATTCACCTCTGCGCCTCTCCTTCTTTCTATTCCAGTTTTACCCCTGCCCTTCCCCTCCAAATCCATTTTAACCACCTGTTTTCTCCAGCCTTGCTACAACTACTGCCCAAGCCACCACTGCATAACCACGAACTATTGCAGAACAAAGTGGTTCCCTTCTTCCACAAACTTACTCATCAGCCTTTACTCATCAGATTGTTAGATCAAACGCTGTAGAGCCTAAAATCTCTGTAGGGGGCTATCTTATAGCCCATTTGCAACACAATTGCCACAGTGAGTATGACATGACTCCCTGCTAAATACTATTAAAGTATCAACTATCAGCAACACTTACTACTTGGACTCTTTTTTAATGGATTTTATGTATTCTGGCTATGAAGAAAGCCACCGAACTTTTGGCAAGTACACCCAGCTAGTTCTTGGTATTTTCTACTAACAGAAAACAATACACTGAAAAGCAAGAATCAAAGGCACTACTTCTTGCATGGACACAGTAATGCCTAAACTGATGACGTGGTAAGTGTAAATGACAGAGTACTTTTAACACTGTGCTGATTTTACCTCTCTGGAATAACACCAAGACAATAACTTAAACCCTGAGCAAACAGATAAGCAATGATTGGAAGTATCTAACACGAAAAAATCCTCTCTGATACCCTATCCTCAGCTTCTCTGGCAACTGGTTGTTAGTCAACCTCTTTAACTCAGCCCAGTACTAAACATCCCAGCTGGTCCAAGTTACACTCTCTGAGGCTCACACTCCACCTCAAACTGTACCAGCCCATTAAATCACACAGAATTAAAGAACACCACTTCCATACACAAGTCTAGTTACTACCACTATACGTATGCAAAGTGCAAAAAGGTTAAAAAAATTTGCTTTCACTACACCCTCAGTTTAGACTGCCTGACAGAAACACTTGGCACCACAGCTGTGTTGACTGACTGCTGCTACACCCAAAGAGCATTTTAAGTTCTTTGAGGCACTTTATTTACGTATTCCGTTATTTTAACCCCACAAATTCATCACCCTTGATCCTGTAAAGTCATTTATTGAGATACCGTGAAAGCAGGCAGCCTTCACTGGGGTGGGTTACACTCATGAACGCAAAACCAACACAAAGGCAAAAATTGGACTATGATTACAAGACTGAAAAAGGAAACGTGAAGATGGTACCTTTCGGAGCTCTCCAAGAGTTACTTATAGTATTCACTGTCAGGGGAGCACCAGAAAATTTGGCATAAGCCTGCAATGAAGATTGTGGGGAAAGAAACGCGGTCACCATGTGCAAGAAAAGCCTAAGACAGCACTTTAAAAACTTGTTTTATACAGCTTCGGGCACTGAAGACCGACTGAAAGCAAATG
>JAHREE010090572.1:0-10247 GCA_033628505.1 Tringa tobata | reverse complement strand
TTCCAAACACTGGTTTTTAGGTCAGCCTTGAAAGCTCTCCTATTCCCATCCTATTTTAAGCATCCTTTACCTCTGCAGTCTTGTCTGTGATGTCAGAGGGGGGCTCTTCAGCAGAAACGTGTAACGATATGAGAATTTATTTCTCTTGCTATTGTGCAGATGGAAAATTAGCTGCTCAGCCAGTGTTAATTAGATGTGGCTATGTGGCAAGTGGCCCTTTTCTGAAGTGCTGCCATAAAGAGAAATGCTGTTGAACGGGATAGAATGGGGCAGAACCTTTAAAGTCAAAATATAAACATAAAACATTTGCAAATATGTAGCAGTTGGCTGAAATTACAGCTGTTTATGGCCTTTATGAAATGATTGAAAACCCATTGCCTAACCAGCCCGTTGAGTCTCACAGTAATCATTCTGGCGTTGGAATCAATGACAAAACTGTCACTGGTTTCCTGACAACCGGGCCAGAACGCAAATACTTTCTATCGGAAGACTTGAATTACGAGCAAAACTTTAAAAGGAGAAAATAAAGCCCTGGGACTGATCTACATACGTTTTATACAAATATAACTTGAGTTGTATAGAGCAACACTGATTTCTACCTGCCACTGATACGGAGGGCTTACCAGCTTGTATTTTCTGTATGCCTTAGTGGTCTCCAAACGAGGGACCTTTTTATGAGCGATGCCTTTAGACAGTAGTGGGATGGCTGAGGGTTCTTGATCAATTTTATCCAGTCCAATCTAGCCTGACTGTAAGGAAAAGCTTACGATGAGTGAGTAGCCTGCAGTACATGGATTAGTTCTGCATTGCCTGGTAGCAGTGGCTGCAAAACCAAAGGGGCATGGCTGATGGCTTATTCATAAGATGTCAGAGGTTCGGATGCTTCACTTTTAAAAAGTGAAAGGCTGACGCAGTAACAGTTTTCCTTCAGCAGCACTTTGTTCTGATCTTGCATTTCTTGATGTCGGTGGGAGTTGTGGCTGTAGCAAACCACTTGCTCGGTGCTGACAAGTGGCTCCTGACACGGTTTAAAAATAAACTCCTTGTGGACTGTTAAACTCTTGCAGTGTCTGTCTGCTGACTCTCCTTTCACTCCCAGTAAGCTGACTTGACTTTTCAATGGAGACTGGATTTCAGCAAAACAAATTAATATTTTGTCCTACAATATAAAGTTGATTTATAGTTGATTGGATGATTTATTGCTTCCAGTCAATACAACAGCTGAAAGGTCAATTTATATTACCTTCCCTTCCAACCTGTATTAGTAGGGGCTCTTTGAACCATTGTTAGAGCAGCAGAACGAAGGTGGCTGGGAGAGATCTCCAGTAACCTGCTGTGGGAGTGGGAACATCAGGTTCTGCAAGTCATGATACAGCATGCTTTTTATCTATTTCTTTGGAGAAAACACTCCATTGTGTGGAAAGCCCTTTAAATCAAAAGCCACACTCCATGTTAAAAAGGGAAGCGATTACTGTTTCCTTGCTTAAGCCCTATCCTGCTGGTCCTGGGACTGCCCGACATACGCTTTCCTCCCTGAAAACCCTCTCTGCTAAGCATGAGTAACGGATGCCAACCATCCTCAGCATGTGTCAGGATATAATGTAGCCCAGAGTGATTAGATTTGCTTGGACTTGCTCATAATGAACCAGTTGAAGGCCCAGATTCACACGAATGGAAGAACACTAATGAATTTTCAGCATTTGAGATGGGATAGATCATTAGGTGGTCACTGGTAATTTTGTTTTGGTTTTGTTCTTACTCTTCAGGAAGTAGACCAGAAAATTGGAATTTTTTTAATTTTTTTTTTTTTCATTTTGGTCAGACTTCATCTAAAAATAAACCATAAATATAGCACTGTACTTGGCTGTATCATTACCTGAAGTGCAAAGGTCCTTGATATATTCTTCTAGAGGGCAGCTTAGCCTCAGATTTAATTTCAAATATGAGTGTATCCCTGTCTTTCAGTAAAGTTTTACAATTTTCCATACTTGCTTGGAATCTGTATGACCTTTGCAACACTTCGTTTATGGCTAGTGACATAACAAGATTAACATTGATCTTTCTGCAGCAAAGGTACTCCCCTACCTTTCCCCCGAGGCCCGTCAGCTGCCACTGAGTACAACTAGCACTGCATACTTGAAATTCCATATCGAGCTTAATGCATGGGTAGCCTAGAAAAAAAGGGGAATTACTTATTTTGTTTTATTTACTTGATGGTGCACAATTTCTCATTCAATTAACATATGCAAAGTGAGACAGAACATATGCTTACTGATAGACAAAAGATAACATAACATCTACCTTTAAAATTTGCAGGTGTTCTTCCTCTTCTTTAAGTATTTTTTTTTTGTTTCCTACTCGTTACAGATGCTTGGATTTTTCTAACATATGAGTACTCTGAACAGCAAACGGTGGTCAGTTGTAGTGTCCAGCGTGGAGCTTTTACCTTTGATGGTAAAAGAAGGAATCAAGAGGTTGCTCTCCTTCAGCCCTGTGCTGGGGGGACAGTGGGAACAAAAAGGATTTGGGGAGATGAGCAGAAAGGTGATACAAGGGCCACAGTCCACCTTGGAAGGCAAGGACATCTCCTAATTCCTGCAGTTATTAGCATTTCAGGAGATTGCATTGGTTAATTTAAACTGCATTTGTGTTAAAGTCAAGCCAATAGTCTGCATAGCAATTTGCTCCAATCTTTGTTTCAGAAATAGTCCTCTTCAAGGACTGGAAAACTTGATATCAGGAGGATATAGTTTTAACTGCTGTAAAGCAGCCACGCATGGGATGATCTGCAAGGAAGCTGGAATTAAGTAGTAACCTCACCATGACTGTGCATCAGTAGCCAACGGCTTCACTTTAATAAGGTTTTTCAATCTGGACCTAAAAAACATAACCCCAATATATGCAGCCATCCCACTTTTGGGACCCCAGGTACCATTTAACATGACTAACAGCAACACACTTAGTGGAAAAGTACCCTGTACTCAGCACTGGTGAGTCCACACCTGGAGTATTGTGTCTAGTTTTGGGCACCTCAATCCAAGAGAGATATCGAGATGCTGGAGCAGGTGCAGAGGAGGGCAGCGAAACTGGTGAAGGGCCTGGAGAACAAATCATACGAAGAACGATTGAGGGAGCTGGGACTGTTTAGTTTGAGGAAGAGGAGGCTGAGGGGTGACCTCATCACTCTACAACTACTTGAAAGGACACTGTAGAGAGGTTGGTGCTGGTCTCTTCTCACAAGCAATTAGTGATAGAACAAGAAGGAATGGACTCAAACTGCATCAGGGTAGGTTTAGAGTGGACATTAGGAAGAAATTCTTTACAGAAGGAGTAGTCAAGCATTGGAATGGGCTGCCCAGGGAGGTGGTTGAGTCACCATCTTTGGATGAGTTTAAGAGTCACTTAGATGTGGTGTTGAGGGATCTGGTGTAGGGGAGAACTTTGTAGAGTAGGGTAGATGGTTGGACTCGATGATCCCAAGGGTCTTTTCCAACCTGAATGATTCTATGATTCTGTGAAAACACATGGCCATAAAAGTCTCCATGGGGTGATCGCCATAAGGGAAAAGGTCTCGGTAGATCCACATCCCAGCTCTGCGTGGCTTCTGGTTGCATAGATTCCTGTTTTGTCTGAACAGAAGCTCACATTGGTTTCAAAATCCTGCCTGAACTTCCAGAAAACTAAAGATGGTGTTTTCTTTCAGTGGATTTGTACGCAGGCTGAGTCCATAGCTCTAGGCGTGCAGGCAGCAGGGTTAATGCAGTCTCTCTCCTGTCTGGCACCGCTATAAATCCTAGACGACACCTTAGCTGAGCGAAGGTGGGACACACCACCAAGTATGTGGGAGGCAGGGTAGCAGGTGTGCTGATATATTACTTGAAAAGTATAAGGAGTCATAAGGTTTTGAGCTAACAGTTCAAGCTTGGTAATGCTGGACTACTTTCTTTTGTGCTAAGACAGAAGCAAAAGGCTTATTTATGAGTTATTTTCCTCCCCTCCTCTACTTTCCCCCAAATTTTTAAAATCCAAGTTCCTTTAACAGTGCATTGCATGAACAGGCTGTGTGTGCACGAGGAAAAGGGATGGGACTGTATTTCAAAGCATGTAATGCATTGTTAATCTGATATTGAAATGAGGATACAATATACCTCAGTTAAATTTTTCTTAATCACTTGATTTGAGAAATTTTTTGTTTTCTAATTCAACTCTAAATGAAAGGTGGGCGTCCTACTTGCATGAACTAAATGTTGAAGATACCAGCTTCAGTTAATGCTGTCAGTGTGTTTGAACACATTTTCTTACCTGACCTTAAAAACAGTTTAAGATCTTAGTAAAATTGCTTCTGACAAAAATATGAAACTTTTTCATATTGCTGAAAAACTATCCAGTTTCTTTTGCCAGGTCAAAACCTTGATGAATGTTATACAATGTAGAAAAAAGGTTTCAAAGAAATGGAAAAAATATATAAAAATTCTTGGATAGGTCTGTTAAGCAGTTCTTAGCAAACGTAGGCATTTTTTTTACTCTAGATAATATTGGCAGATACTTCTGGTGTCGTGCATCTGTCTGATTCATCTCCTCTTGCGTAAACAAACTAGGGAGAGGGGAAAGCACAACTTTCTCTTGGAAACCTTTTGGCCACCTGAGAGAAGGAAGGAGAGGTTTGCTCCTGTTTTGATGGGGCCTCAGTACTGAAGATGCTTTATACTTTTATTTATTTATTTACTGGTAACTCTTCATTCACTGTGAGTGGAAATTTCTGTAAGTGTAGGTAAAACACTGACATCTAGTGCCTAAAACAAAGCATCCAAACATGCACCTAGAGTCCAGTCTTGGGCTTCCTGGGCTGGGTGTTGACTGTCCAATAATATTATGGACTGGAGTATATTATGGATATTATTAATATTATGGTTTAGCTCTGGGTCAGTAACAAGAAGCTATTGGTTTGTGTACTTGACATCGCAATATGCAGCCGTAGGGTGGCTGGTGAGAAGTGGTGGGAGATAAAGGTCCCTGTCTACTGGTAGCTAGCTGTACTGGGATGCTAGAGTGGGGTTGGTCAAGCAACAGGAAATCCAAACCTATGTGTTATCTCTTTTTTGAAAATATATTACCTTTGAAATTCCTAATGTTAAAATATAGTAATATAGCACATTTAAATATAGGATATAAAGAGGAAAAAAAGATTTTTTTTTTTCCATGAGTTTGAGTGCCTGCCTTACTGATCCAAATGGAAGGGAGTTGCAGGGTCAGTTTGTTCATCAGACCCCCTGAGGCAAGGCTGTTAACCAAAAAAATGGCTCTAGTCCAGAAGGTGGCCATCAAGGGCCAGGTCTGAGAGCTGTAAAACCTTCCCATTGCCTGGGGAGTACTACTGAGGGGTCAGCAATGCCCTTCACCCAATGCCTTGGGCAAGTCCTTTGTGTTACTGACCTGGTTTCTGTCATTGCCCCTTGCAACAGTGAACAAAATAGTGGGAAAAGTTGAAATTTTTGGAGCAATAGCAACTGATAAAGTCCTACTTCTTGTTCATGTCTATTTTTTCTTTAGTCTAAAGCTGCGTGGACGAATCACTTCTGTTTCAGCCCAGTAGTTGCTGATCCACACAAGAGGATGCCTCACAGTGTGGATCTTTGGGTACTTGTGGACTCGTGTGTCAGAGGCTTTTTCTGAAACACCACAAAATTCAAAGTAAAATCCCCGTAGAGGCCAGAACATGGGAGGGGTATGAACCTGAAGTGCAGCATCATAAGGCAGCGTGTCTGTAAGGACATGCAGTCTCAGGCCTCAATAAATAAATGGGGGTTGATGCATTGTGCCAGCTCAAAAACTGGAACTGGTTGGACTCAGCTCTAACTGGAAATAGCTGATGTCCAACAGAAAGACAGAGTTGCTCCTCTTTTGCAGCCTTTTTCCATTTGGTCCACATGGGACTTAAAACTGATCTGGTCTTGCCGACCAGGTCTCCCAGCCATCTTGCCCATGGCTAAACACAGCAGCCAAGAGGAAGGGCTTAGCTCTTTTCCCATGCGAATGCAAAAAAGAGAACACATCTGCTTTGTTGGAGCCCTGGTATGTTACGAACTTGGTTCAAGCAGCTAGGAAAGTAAGAGTCCTTTAGGAAACCAAGAGTGAGAGGGGGCTAGCAGGGGCCTCTCCCACAGGAGTACCCAGCTGATTAAAAATGTGTCTTGGATCCAGAGCAGCTATTTCTTCATTATTGTCACCCCGGCGGTAGGAACGTTGTGATGCTGATCCCAGTTTGCCAGTGGTCAGTCCTTGGGAAGATGGCAATATAACAACATTGGTGTTTGGAGGGGCAAATAAGTAGGGCCTGATCCTGGGGCAGTTTGCTGGAGATGTTGTTCTCCTGAAGCATTTAGTGTGTGGGAGTAAGTAGGAAAGGGTTTGTAAAATCTGGGGATATCTTTAGCGGGTCTGTCTGAGTAGCAGGTGAAAATGCACAGAACCTGGTCACAAAACACTTAACCCTTATCTTAAATTTGGAGTATGCTGTTTGATGTTTATTATTCCCAGGTGTAAAGATTAGCAGATCCCTAAATGTCTTGCTAGGTTTAAAATAAGCAAATAACGTGTGCCATTGACCTGCTTGGGAGGACACGGCTCCTCCTCTGAGCTGAGGCCCTTGCAGTCAGTCTCCATCAAGTAACTCTTGCACAGCCACTTTTTACGTGGGGCTTGGCACAGCTATCTTTTCTGGCCTGTATTATTCCTCTTGGAGGGCTACTCCATGAATAGATGTTGCTAATTGCTCTCTCTTATTTCTAAGTTCAAAGTTAATATACTGTGACTATCTAGACTGACTTGCTCTTGTTCCATCACTAATCTTTATTTTCTATAGGAGACAGAAAGAGATGTTGAACTAAATACCAGCTGATAGAAGCAACTCCTTAAAGTGATCTGTCTCACCATGACTTTCAGTACCTTCCCATCTCCTCCATAAAAGGGTCTCCTCATCCCTTTTGGAGTTACTTTATTCTTTTCCATAGCAGTCTCATGCTGGCGGTCCCGAGACAGCCTATGGGTCTCTGATGATCTATCAGAGGTTTCCTCCTCTGTTATAGACAGCTGATGGCCTCCTGCTAGCAGCAGAGCTGCAAAATCTCTTACTTAACATTTTATGCCTTTATTATTATACAGGTCCTTAGAATTATTTCCTTCTGTTTATGATGTTCTGTATTAATGATGACTTCCAGCAAAGTCTTCCAAAGAATCTCAAAGACCCACAGGGTCAGGGACCTAAACCTTTTTAGTAATTCTGCGAGATGAACAATGCAGACATGCAGAGCCAAGTCTGTCAAGAGAGAGTAAAAATGCCATGGGCTTTGCAATATTATTTTTTGTAGGTCAGGCTTTAGTGGCTGGACCACATAAAACTGCAAATTCTTCTGTACCTGGAAGATCCCAGATCGTAAAAGAGCATTTGAAATTCACGTCCAGGCAGGTCATGTACAACTTAAATTCCTTTAAAAACAAACAGAAAAAGCCCAAGAAGCAAACAGTATTTCTCAGGTATTTCCATGTGCAGAAATGAGCAAGGCGAATGTTAACTCATGCGTTATTTCTATAGGTGACTCTGGTATTTCCAGGTACAGCGATGAAGCCATATTGCTTTTGAGTAGATGCTTTACTAGAAAAGATTCCTCAGACTTCCCAGATGCAACACTACAGAATTCCCTCACTTTACTTGTGCTATACTGTGCTGGTGAGCTGATAGAAGCAGAAAAGCCAGCCTATAGCCCAGGCTGGGAGCCACATTGAGTGGGCTATTAAAAAATATACCAATAGTTGGCTCTACTTACTTCTCCAGAAGAGGTGGCTAAGTCTTTAAAATCAGCTAAGAAACCAGCTCAACTGCCTGGAATAATTATAGGGCATTTCTCACTTGTTTTTATATAATCCATTAAGTATATCCTAGGTTTACCTTCCTATTTCTGCCGTTACATGTCATTTGCAGTTTCTAGCCTAAATAACTATAATTATGGGATTAGCCAACAGACAGGCTGCCCCTCAGATGAGATTTGGTATCTGGGATCTAAGCTCAGGAGCAAGGATTTATTTTGGTCTGCCATGAACAACCCATTTTGTATTTGGTTTTGCATCTCTTTTCTAAATTAAATAGCGAATATGTTCTAGATATTTTTGTTTCATTCTGGCCACTAAAATATAGGAATTACAGAAACTTTCTATGCCAGCCTGTCTTTTGGGAAACCTGAAATCATATCTGAGTTATTAAAGTCTAATAGCTGGGGGGGGGCAGGGGGGAAATAATTACTTCCCATAACATCTTTCTCTATCAAGAATTTTGTTGTAACCCTTGATGCAAAATTATTCCACTGGCATTATAAACTGTAGTGTAATGTCTTATAATGTCACTTCTTACTACCTCGGAGGAACCTTTATGTTATGACTTAGATTATGCATTCATAACCTACACCAAAAATGAAGATGAATATAATGAAAGTAGATAGTTAACATGTCAAGGTGGCATTTGAGCTCAGAAATTTTTTTTAAATATCTCTGTGAGAACATGAAATAAATTAGCCGGATTTTTGTCTTGCCAAAAAAGGAGTCAAATTCATTTGTTTTCAATGGTGTTTTGCCCATTTTCCATCAATAGAAATGGTTATTAGTAAATCTCATATTTGCTTTTGGCTTCCATTTTAGTTCCTTAGTGGGTTTTTTTTTTGGCTCAGTTGCTGGTGAGTTTTTTTAAAATGCCATTTCTTAAGATAGAAGAAGAAAATCCTGAAGTTGGGTTTGTCCTTCAGCTGTCAAACTGATTGTCCCTTATTTAAAGTCTTCCTTCACCCATTTTTTCATCCTTCCTCATTCCCCACCAAAAAACCCGCAAAGACTGAAGAGGGTGCAGAGGAGAGCACCATGTGTTACAACCTCTCCTTCTCCAGGGGCTCCTCAGCATCTGATGTATCTTGGATCTATGTCAAAAAACAGCCCCATTGTAGTGTATGTTTTACAGTAGCTAGAACACTGGCCTGTGTGAATAAGACCTTTCCATGCCCACACACAAGCTTCCTTAATACCAACACCTCTACATTTCAAACTGATCCTGGCAGGATGGGTCGACAGCCTTCTCCCATGCTAGGCTCCACTTACTAGACACGGTGGGGCCTTATAGAAGATGCATTAAACTTGTGGAAGACCCAAGAGCTTCCAGTTGACCCTAAATTTACAGAGTGCCACCTGTCTCTTGCACCAGGTTATGGAGGTTTATGAGAATGTTGTGGGGCCACAAACAGATGTCTGAACTTCCCTGAATAGGAGGTTTGTTAGAAACTATCCGGAAGTCTCTCTTTCCAATGAGACCACACCCCATGGGAAATCATACTGTCAGAAACAATGTTGGGGATAAATAGTGCTTATGGGCATGTCTCTTGGCATCTGGGTTATTCCCTTCCAAAACTGGATCTGATTTTCATCTGGTGACTCTTCTTTCATGAAGGAGATGGAGGTGTAGCAATGGTAAGCAAGTAGGCAGCCATAAACAGCAACAGTATAATCTGCTGGCATGTTTTCAGTGAGCTGTGAATGATTCTGATCTTCAGCTGGCCAGACCCAGGCTAATATTATTTTGTTTGGATGCATGAGAAGTGCAGCTCCTTATCTGACTTCCTCAACTTCAGAGACAGAGCTAAAGTCGGAGCAAGCCTGGGTGTCTTTCTTGTTTAATCCTGAAATATCTTCCTTGGCTGATCCAGGGAAAGGCTTATGCTAGCAAATCCTCTTTTTTTTCTCTCTCTCTTTTTTTTTTTTTTTTCTTTTTAATGGAAGACAGTCCTTGCTGGCAACTTAGTAGGAAAGGTAGCACAGATACTGGATCCATTCTCCCCCCTGCCCTGTTTTGCTGGTAATCGCTTCACTGGTATGAAGCACCACAGTATTTCAGGGTCCTTCCTCTGAAATAAAGTCTAACCAGGCATGAGTAGGATGCAGGTGAAGAGTTTCCCATGAAACTTTTTGCTGTTGGAAAAGACAGCATTAGTTCAAATAAAACATGATGCAAGAACGTACCACATGTAATCAGTGGTGGACAGAAGAATGTCAAACCTGAAAATTTTATTTGTTACCTGCTCGTTTTGATGTTGAAATGCTTCACTTGAACTTTCTTTAATTTAGTTTTGACTTTGTGCTTTTTGTTTTAAGCTTAAGCGTAGGAGGTTATACTCAAGAACTCATAAGGTAGGGAAATAGGACTATCTGTATAA